>JAKMWZ010000184.1:0-100939 GCA_025328985.1 Colletotrichum sp. SAR11_239
CCCCCCTAGCAGGTGATGAGATGGAGAATGACATGATCAAACTGATTACGCTGGACTTCTTCCCACTAATAGAATTCTCTTGTCTCTCCGATACTCAGTCAAATCACTTCGCAGCATTATCTCTCAGAGAGTCCGCAGTGATGACTTGATCCTCGTCGAGCCGTACTTGTAGCCCTTTCGCAGTTCTCTCAAGTTCTCTCTTTGGACGGGGCCTTCCCACGGAGTCTCGACAAGCGCTACTGAGGGCAACGAGGGTGACCAAGCAAGAGTTTTTAGCGTCTCTAAGCGGGTAAGGAGTCTCTTGGTGCTTCCCGCGGCTGTCCCTTTGGCTCCAGATTGTGAGACCAAGGAAGGTTGACGCCATCACAATCTCAACGCCAAGAAACAGCATCCATCCCCAACTTACTTGAACAAACGCCATATCCTTCCAGGCTTGTCCATTGACAGTGTTCCAATCTACAACATAGTGTGCAGCAGCACCCTCGCGGTCTGTTCGCGCTGGACGTAGACTGATGTGCGGTCGAAATGGGTCAGTCATAGCTGCAAATATTGGAAGGCGCGTACTTACATAGCAGATAATGATGTGGCAACATTTTGGAAGATGTTAGTAAGGACAAGTCGCCGGTATTCCGGGTTGAATGCCACGGCTTCCTGAAAAAGCGCATACTGGTGAAGAGAGTGAACGAATTCACTATAACTGGCCGACTGGAAGGCCGCAGTACCGTTTATTTTCGTGCCAGGCAGACTGGACGTGACTCCGGCCATGAGCGTTCTCATTGAATATGCCATATCTTCTATCGCGCGGTAATCAGCACGCATAGAGTGCATGTCTGTCAGTGGTATAGTATTCGAGATGTTGGCATTGAATGAGAGCATTTCTTTGTACCTGCTCCGTTGCGACTCGCATATTAGTGAGGACGTGTTAGAGAGGGTTGTGCATTTCATGTCGACGAAAGTTTGGTTGCTCGATGTTGACAAAAGTGGCTCAGTCAACGATCCAACTATCTTCGTGTTTTCCTTTCCCATGCTCACGCTTGTCTCGTAAGTCTGGACGCATAAATGGAAAAAGATTTCGTGAGCTTCGTGGCGGAATTCTTTGATAGTGAAGATTGACGCCTCGTTCGTTGTCTGATTGTCATAGACGGTTGGCACAGTATGGATAGTGACGAAAGAGGCGATTCTCGCTTGCTGCAGTTTTGGACTTTCCTTAAAAGCAAATGTCGCATTGCCGCTCAGAATGTCCGTAAGTACGGCTATCTCGCTTTGGTGAGCGAGATAGTGGCTTCCGGGGAGAGAGGCCCTCCAGACTGCCAAAGATTCTTCTATGGGCCTGGTGGTCACTTCTGTGTCCATGGAGTCCGGACTATCGAACTCTTCCACATGCAAAAAGGAAGAAATATTCGCCAATTGCATGCAAACTCCGAGCGACAAATAGGGGGGAAAGGTACAATTTCCCGTCGAGCACACCGCTTCCCGACCGGCGGCGGCTGTGGTGTACAGTATGGGTTTCTTAAAAAAGGTGGAGTCCAGAAAAGTGGCCGATAAAACTCCCTTACGCGTTCCAGTATTCAGGAGGTCTCTGGTACCGTTGAGATAGGAAATGCTGCTCAAGAACGCCTCTTGTTCTGCTTCAGGAACCGCTGCGGATCGCACAGGATAGTTCACAGCAAGTTGGGTTACGGGAGAGGTAATCCCACTGATGAACATTAGGAGTGCTCCGAGTAGCACAAGGTTGCGAGATCGGATCTTCCACAGCAGAAGTAAGGAGCCCAATGCTCCTCTACTTGCTTGGTCAAAGATGTAAAGATCGTAGAGGGGCTTCGGGTGCCCCAGATTGAGCCAGGTCCACTGCGTTTGGCTGATAGCCGTTGAGACTGGCACGATGAAAGTGGCTTTCGCAACAGTTGTAAGGAATGCGAGGAGGGAGTTAAGAGTGATGCCCATCGGCCAGCTTGGAAGGGGTTTTTGGTCGAAATTGAGAAGGACGATGACAATACCTAGACGAATGATGTCAGTCGTCGATTTGCTTTGCAAGGAATTGGGTAGCAGCTTGCCAATGAATACAGCTACACTCAGCGTTAGGGAAGCCATCTCGGGCCCCCAAATCCACCAAAGCGGTTTGGAATCAGGGTCTGACGGGGGAATGCCCGTTTCTTGTTGAGGCATTGTCTCTGAAGACCGTAGCGGTGCTTCATGGATGTCTCTGTGGCTTTGACTACCATTCCCAATATTAGGTGCCTTTGCCTGGAGTGGTGTGTCGGTTGCAAGGGTGGCTTCGTGCATATTCGGACTATCAGTGTCATCAAAAGCTGGAAGAAAAGGGCTTCGCTCGCCCTCGCTTGGTCGCTCGTGTTCGTCCAGAAGCGGCGGACAAACTACTTCGCTGGAGGTCACGACATTGGGGTATGGCGCAAGCGGAGATGAGAGAGGATAGGAATCTCCTGTTCCATTGACGATGGGTCGATCTGGAGATGGAAGGCTTTCCGACCTCGTCCTTGACATGTCGGAACTTCCATCTTGAGGCTCTACTTCATGGCGACGGTCTCTCGTTTCATCAAGAAAAGCTTGCATAATGAAAAGGGGACACGTTTATTGTTTGAACTGTGGAAAGAAAGGCCTAGGGAAAAGCCAAAACTTTGGGCATGGTGTTTTATATGCTCTTATCCCTCAGTGAATTCGAAGTGTTCCACAAGCTAACGGCGGCTAGTCACGGGCTGACAAAAACCCGTTTCTGATGTTGCAAAGGCGTGAGAGAAGGTCGAACAGGGCGTAAATATTCGACTTTGATGTTTGGTCAAATTTAGTTCCGTGACGTGAAGGCACACCTACGCATATTCGGTACCTATCATTCCCGTATTAAGTCGTTGGTGTTCATCCCTGTGCAACATTCGAAGTCCACAAGATGTCTCTACTTCCGAAACCTAGGTACCTAAGGGAGGTTGCAAAACAAGGCAGTCTTTGTGACATATCGACTCAATCCATGATCATGGACAGCCTTATTAGTTTCATGGTTGCATGGCTTAAGTATGCCAACTATCTCAATATGAGCTGATCACCGAGTTGAGGAAAGACAGTCGATATTTTGATCCGCTCTCCTTGATGGTCTATAATGCACCATTCTTCGATATTGTGTGCGTCTTCTTGTAACGGTAGTCTGCTTCTACTTATACTTTCCTCATTCGGCCTCACAGGGTTCGACATGGGTGAGTCAAGTGATGTAACGTGCCTCGAGTGTTCCACTAGCAACATGTCTCGGCTCACACCTACTTCTCTTGCACAATGATAGGCTCCCTCGCCACAACAATGTGTATGGTGCTTTCCTCGGATTGACACTTCCATCTTCTTTTTGCCAATACGTTACTGATGTTCTGGCCAATCGGACCTTTGTGGCATTTAGAGACAATACTTAGAAGCATATGCGAGTGATATGGCCGCATGGTACTACAACAAGACCATGTTCCAGGTGCGGGGGCAGAATTTCTCAGTTTACGAGAGGCTCGTGGCTTAAGCTAAGTTCGTGCTGGTCGGCGCCGAGGATCTTGGAGAAGAATTGAAAGCTATTAACTACGAGCTCAGCGAGGTGGACACAGGTACTTAATGGTGGTTGCATGAGGAAGTCCTCTGTTAGAGTCGTGAAGGCGGCAATTGTTGCGATCAAATTAATCGTTTTTGTTTTCTTTTGAGCTTTGCCATCAAGGTGGATTAACCTAACGAGTTGGTCGAGTGCTATCCCATCGACTGCTAGATGGCGTCAGTACAAACGCGTGCGGGGGAATAGCGAATCGGACGTTAATCCGACTTATCACCGTTTATTTCCGCGAACAAAAACCACTGAAAAGGTGTCGAATTAGAGAAAACTGGAGAACGTTTGTAGTGACGCCATCTAGCAGTCGATGGGATATTACATACCTCTGATCCTTCACTCTTCTGACTGTCCCTACTGCTCCTGTCGTCCCTGTCGTCCCTGTTTTTGTTGTCTGTCATCCTAATGAATAGTCAAAAACTACCACCCGAGGAATCCAACCCTTCATCCTTTCCCCTTTGAGTCATATAGTGGAATTCCGAAACGCTGATAGCCTTAAATTGCTCTTTCGCAATGCAAGAGTAGACATGGAGTGACACGTAAGAAAGAAATTCGAGATACCTACGGAGAGTTGTAGCAAATCGTTTGTATCGGTTCAGTTTCTTTCATTATCTACTCCATGGCTTGTGGAAAGCTGGTTTTCTCGGACGGTATCCTTTTGGTTGGTGTCCTTGTGTGAGGAACCCTCGCTTCCGAGTGAGTTGTGTTGCGGGCAACACTTAGCATACGAGTGCAAGCTTTAGCCAACGGAAAATCTAAGCCATATCGCGATGGACATTGTTACTCCCCTACGGGAAATAAAACCCACTCACTCATGCTAGTCCTCCAGGTATTGAACTTTCATCAAGACCGCAAAGGTGATTGTTTGCGCTGTCACTCATTAAACACACTTCCCAAAGAGAATAAAAGGTTGATCGCGGGGGAAGAATGAGTACAGCGTGATATGTTCAATTGGAAGAGACCACTGCCAAACTAAACTTCTCCCTGTTCTGACTCTGAGTCAATATTCGAGTCATCCATCACGGATTTTACAATCTCGACCAGAGACGCTGCTACACCTTCGCGTTCAAGTTCCCAATTACGTCCAATAGGGTGATAACTGACATGGCCAACGTCGCTCTGCAAAGCCAACCAGGCTGCCAGTAGCGCACCTTCCACGAGCCATGCCTGCCGCTCCTCCAAGTCAGGGAAGAGTACACCAAAAGAGCTGAGGTGGCATTCTCCCGCCACGAACGAGTCATCATACTGTTCTATCCAACGTGCGAAGGCCTGGAGCCAAGCAGCAGGGTACCGGTCTTCGAGATCTTCAAGGTCGATGTGAAAGTCGATTTCGGGGTCGTTGCCGGGCCAGTTTGAATCGTACCACAAGCCTGAAGTCCCCCAGTCCGTGACTATGGCGTACCCGTGTCCCGTGTTGGAAGACTGGTGATCCGAGGCGGTGTCCGCTGTAGAGGTTGGTTCTGGGTGAGATTCAGGTGAGCCTGTTAGATGCGTGCCAGGCTGGATTTTGAGCGCACAGTCCGGCGTATCTTGTGAATTGGTGGCCGTGGGATTGTCTTTGAGACGTACGCTGAGCTTTTCGCCTGTTTTCAACTCAACTATTAAGCCGTAGGGTGTCTCTAGAGTGAAATGAGTAGTGATATTTGAAGACTGAGGTAGCAGGAGGAACGCTTTGATGTAGGTGAGGTCGGTCATTTTCGCGGTTGAAATCGATATTCGTTGTGTGAAAGAGCGAAGGCTTCCTCTGGAATAGGGGAGCGGTATCTGTTGACATTTAACGCGTCGACGCTGAGTCATACCTTTGCGCATGATGAGGCTTTGTGTATCTCCGTTGCCCATCAAGGTGCATGCTGATGTACCTAAGGTAGGTACTAAGATTTAGGGCTATCTCAAGAGCCGGCGAGCATGGTGGTAGATATCATTGTGGGAGGAATCTGGACGAAGACGAAAAGAACGAAAAGCGTAACGATAACAAAGTGACGAAGAAGAAGAAGACGACGACGACGACGACGACAAACACGATGCCGATGAAGATATCTTAATGACAGAGATGGCAACAAAACAGTTAAGAGGCTTGCCTTGTTGCTTGGAGTTTTCCGCTACGACTCGTTTCACTCGCTTCCGTGCAAGGGTACTACTACCCCCTGAGGGGTCGAGCGATACATATGATCGTCTACAACATGCCAGATAATGACACCGACTGGACATTCAAGACACTCTGAGACCAAGAATTAAACAAAATCAAATCCAAGTTTCAACCGCAGGACAAAAGGAAGCTTCCCATGTCCCTTTGAAAGCTTTTCAGGTGATGGCTTCTGCTTACTGGTCTTTATTTCACTATTACTTAACTACACTGCACTGCCTGGATCATACCAAAGCCTATCTTGCCGTCATCTCTCCTTGCCTCAGACTTTAGCGACGGCCCTGACGCTCTCTCTCCGCGCGCTCACGGGCCTGGCGCTCCTCTTCCCGCTGTCTAGTCTGCTGTTCAAGGCGTGCGAGGTCATCGTTGACTCTCTACAAATCCATCAATCATTCGTTAGCACAATTTCTGTCAAACAGTTGACTAAAGTCTATGTGTAAAAAGGCCGTATACTGCTGTCAATACAGCGATACTGCAGTTGGATAGTCTTACCTGTTGCCAATCCCTGGCGTCTTGGCGGTCTTGCTCACGCTCCTCGTTTCTGCGGCGCTGCTCTCTTTCACGCGCAGGATCCTGTCTACCGAGCATGTTTGCGGCTAGAAGATGTTAGTCTTTGTCTAAAAAGCAGCTGCCATGTCGACAGCTGCAAGCTGAAAACTCACAGTGGTTTTGATTGGTGTGCGATGTTGGTGTTGATAGATATCTTGAGATGCTGAGTTTTGCTCGATTTGTGTTGTACAGATTTGATTTTACGGGCGTCAAGCTGAACCTTTTATATGTTATTTCTTTTTTCTTTGGAAACCGAGGAATCATTGAACTTTCGCAGCACAAATTCAATCACTGCTCTTGCTCGCGCACACTATCAGGGAGCGATTCTAGGAGTGGAGCGGTGAAGGAGTTCTTCAATCACAGTAAAATGCAGTGAGCAAGCAGAACACTTCAGACCTGTCATATGAACCATACCAGTGAACTGCCTTGCAATGGTTTGTAATCTGTTTATTGCACATTATTTTGAGACTCAGGTTAAACTAAAATATCGCGTAATGCTGTGGTGATGTTGTGCATGGAGGACTAACGATACAGTATAGGTCAGAGAACGGAGGATCGATAGTAATATCTGTCGAGTGTCAGCAATATCCTATCAAGCCTCTCGATTTGCATGTGCGAATACAAACGGGACTGCCACCTTAGCGGTAACAAAGCTCATGGAGCATTCACTAGATACTAACTCATGCTGATTTATCATTATCTTTCTGAAGTGAATAAGTTGCATCGGCAATGCGTCAATGTTGAGACATTGAAGCTTTTTATGTTCTTGAAGACCTCCCTTCGGGTCCTCAAACAAAATCAAAGTATACGCAGCTTGTAAGGCATCATAGAAGAGCAATATGCTGTAAGCTGAACCTGGACGTCTTTTGACTTTTTGGAATTCAATGCAGCAATGACCGCAGGTAGCGAAAAATGCGACACAGTGAATAGATTTTGTACTGCCCATATTATTACCTACCACAGCATGATCGGATAACACGCACTAGTAGGCGGTCGATAGCGGTTTGCAAAGGCCACCTGCATCAGCGGAACTTAAAATTCCCATCAGACTGGCTAGTAACAGACTGCGCTATTCAGACTCTTGCTACACATTGACCTGGCTCGCCTGAATACGCAATTTGCCATTCTTTAGCAAAGGTTGTTGATATTCTTGGGCATGATGCAAATACATACAATCACCGCACGTGTCTTATCTTAGTCCACCAAGAGGCAGTGTAACATCAGAGGCCTCGAAATCAATGATGAGTATACAGTAATTGCAGACTATTTCAGTGTCTCAAAGTCTAAAGTCAACTAGAGCCAAGATGATGTCGTACGTTCATAGAAGAAAGAATAGCGGAGGAGCAAAGTACAGCTGGAGGGGTTTTTATCCTGGTGTCAGTAGATAGGCCAAAAGTGAAACCATGAAACCGGAGCCCAGAGGCCCAAATTGTGTCTCTTCAACTGTGCTACTTAATAACTACGGTATTTCTCACGGTTGCTATTGCCATGGACGTGATCATAGCGGGTTATCTGCGGTTCTGACGCTGAGCGCGCTCCTGGGCTCGCCGACGGTTCTCTTGAATGGCGGCGTTCCTGTTGTCAACGACTTGCTAAAGAAGTGATGTTAGAATATAGGTGGTCATTTGGGGCATGTAATTCA
The DNA here is from genome assembly GCA_025328985.1 of Colletotrichum sp. SAR11_239. Lineage (NCBI taxonomy): Eukaryota > Fungi > Ascomycota > Sordariomycetes > Glomerellales > Glomerellaceae > Colletotrichum > Colletotrichum sp. SAR11_239. The sequence continues at coordinate 7,918 of JAKMWZ010000184.1, forward strand.
TATTTCTTACCTGTGCAAGCTGATCCATATTTCTGTTTTGAGCCTCCTGCCTCTCCTTCTCCTGGCGCTTCTGGAGCTCACGGGATTGATCTTGCTTGCTGAGCATGGTTGCGGCTATAAAATATCAGCTTATTTCTTCGTATTATGAGTATGAGCAGATGTCTACTGGGTTGGGTGTGTTAACGGTTATTGATGTGAGTGTGGTGGTTGTTTGGGAAGAGAGTATTGCGCAAGTGTTGTGCTTGGTGGATATTGCTGTGATCTGCTTCTTGATACTATGATGGAATTCTGGAAGTCAACTTATATTTAGCCTGGATTAGTACAGAAAATAATTCACTTTCGAGTGGAGGAATCGTTGTGCGTGAATAACTGTCGGCCTGTGAAGTAGCGCTGTGGCGGAAGGTTTTTCATTCGAGGAAAGATGTACCGAAAGAAGACTTGGTTCATTATTGTTTATTACTTCCATAGCACAATGATCTGTGTCGAAGTGACTGATTGGTTAAGAGGTTTCCATCGCAAGCTGTCAACCATGGAATCACGCTACGCGTGCAGACTCTCGAGCTGAGCAGCACAGCACAAACTATTAGAACAAACTTCAATCTACGTTTATGAAGTGACTTGAATTCAATGTAGGCATCTGGCCTTTTCTTCTCTATTTTGTGTATTGCAAGGGTAAGTGTGTACGACATGAATACATGGACTAGGCGTGATATTGCTCAGAGACATTTGGCCTGCTCATGTAAGTCGAATTTGTACTTTGAGCTGAGACTTTCTTTTTAAAGGCTGTATGTTTATAACGAGCTTTGGTAGCTGGGTAGTGTCAGTTGGCTATCCGGGCAGTCCGCAGCGTACTTAACATTTCTACAAGAACACTCATAGTAGACAAAACGATATGCATGGCAATAATATAACGACGGTGGCGACGATAACGATGGCGACGACGAAAGCAACTACGCAGGCTAGGTAAGATACACGGATTACACAAGTGTATAGACACCGCCCGACTATCAGAACTTTTTAGAATTTATGAGTCCTTAGTCCTAAACCATATCTAAAGTCTTAGAACGCCCGCGTAAAGCATTGTACAGAACCACGTGAACATCATCACATAACAGACTAGAAGAGTTTTCTCAAGTATCCGGCCCACTCCCGCGATCTTGCAAATCGGTTCCACGAGCATGGTCAAGACTATAATAAACAAGAGTCTGCAAGCCCCAGCATTTGGTCAGCTATCATAGTCGTGCGGCATGCCGACGGCCTCCTCGGACTTTCATATCGGGAACTCACGGTAAACGACTCCGGCCTATGCGCTCAATCATCTTCCCCACTCCAGTGACCCAAGCACTGCCTGGGATGTTGGTAGGTGGAATAGAGTCACCGATACTGACGACATCTACATTCTTTGAGCCCATGTCGTTCTTTGGTGGAGAAGATTCTGGTGATTGGGAGATTGATTGCCGCCTGAGCTGTGCCATACTGACGATCACAGCGTATCTATCCAACTGGCTGTAGACCGTGGCGAGGAAATTAAGAGTGATGGCCAGAATAGTTCTCGTAGGAGAGGGAAGTCAAGCAGGCAAAGCTTGATCAGAGCGGCCGATTTCACAGAGTAGTCAGCTTTATGGACAAGACACAGATTTGACAGGGTCTAGTACAGAGCGGCCGCCTTGCGAGCGGCCGCCTCGACATAAGTCCCAACAAGCGGGTACGGGTAGAAGCCGATTCCCGCCTTGGCTTTCCCTAGGCTGCAGCGATCCGCCCCACAGATAGAGACTCAATGAGAGCTAAGAGCACAATCGAATGGTCAGAGCCGGTTCCCGATTCCGAGAGAATGCCCCATCATATCACAAAAGCTTTTATCCCAACCTAAGTTCTATCAAGATTTCTAATTAAGCCGAAAAGGCGATGAGTTCCACGATTCTGTGGAGATTGGTTTGTGATCTGTCACTTCAAAACAGGCAGCAGAGAGCCGCAGCGCCAAAGGCATCCACTTCGTTGATGTACTAATCTGGAAGTACTGGAGGAGAAAACATTTCTTCACTGCTTTTGATAAACAATGTTAATTGCCTTTGACATTGGGTCAGGAACACCGCCAGGATGTGGTTGAAACGCATTTTCCTCCGTGTGAGGTCGTTGCCGAATAGTCGCCTTTCCCACCTCTTCTGGATTCTGTGATTATTATTGCTAGACAGAATACCGAGATACCCTTTTCGAGGTATCGAAAGCATTGACGTCCTTGCTAGTAGATCTAGAACAGACATAATTCGCAGAGCCTACGCACATCTATCCCTTGAAGCTGAGGTGCATCCGGAAGTACGGCCCAACTGTTTATGGAAAGGCCCCTCTGATTTGAGAATCTGCGGGTGCTGCGGAATGTGTCCCAGGAATTGTCATCATATGGCGGCTCGCCAGGGTTTTGAATGGGGAGTAGTTCGAGAGGTCTCTCGATACGAGGGACTTTGGTACACTATCTCGAAGAAGAAGGTGTTGAGGGTCCTGGACCGCATCCTCGAGTGGCTGAGTGGAGATGTCCGCAAGGAGATATGACTTTCCAACTAGTGGTCAGGTGAAGGTGGCAATGGCTCGATACCTAAGTTTTCACGGGATTTATATATAAAGTGAAAATTTCCTTCCAAGTTTGCAGTTGATTCTACATCAGTTTCAGCCACAGTATCACTCTATTCTCTCGATTCTCAACCCATTCAATCCTCTGGCCACAACAATGAAGTTCCTCCAGACTGCCGCGTACGCCTTGATGGCCAGCCAACTTACTGCGGCTGCGCCTTTGACGGAAACAGATTCGACGAAGAGTATCATTGAATTTCGCACTCCCAACGATGCCTATGCCGTGAAAGCCGCGTTGGAGCAACGAACCAACGTATGCAGAAGGATCGGCACAACTCTCCGTACAATTGGCACAAGTCATGCAGTGTAAGTTGTCGTTCCGTTCTATACCAATACCATCAGCATATTCAGATTTGACTGAAAATTAATTCAGCGTCGTTTTCATGACCACTGGATCTGACCTGGTTGAGACTGTTTGTCGTCTCGCAGGCGGTACCAACTGCGAGGATTGGGCGAAGGCAATCCGCCTTGGGTTCCTCCTGATCTACGGGATCGCCTCCGGCACCAGCGGTGCTGTGCCCGAGACCAACATGAAGATGAAGCGCGAAGAGATTGGCGAATACAGCGACGCCATGCGATCATACTGGGAGAACACTCTTATCGACACCGGCCTTGCATTTGACTCAGTCAGCGTCCTGCCGTTCGACGAAGAGGTGGCAGCCCTCGAGAAGCGTGACGACGCTGACCCCAAGCTTCTCGCTCGCATTCATTTCAGCGGTCTTGTCGACAGTGAGACGGGAAAGAAGCACGAGATCATTGCCAACCACTTCGAGGGCAACAATACCGTTTTGCACCTTCCCGGCCTGAATCAGGAGGAACTGGCATCTCGCGACCTGAGCAAGCGAGCTAGCGCAGCAGGCTTCAAGATCTCGTACACCACACGCAAGCTGTCTCTACTCACCCGCAGCCATCAGTCGGAGATGTCAGGTTTCATTTCGGCTGCCTGGGCTCTTGCTTCGGCAAACAACCAGTTGGAAGACTACATTGGCTTTGCCAGTACGGACCACAGTGCAAACTTCTACTACCGCATTATCCCTGAGCTCTACTCGTTTGGACTCAACTACGAATCCGTTGATATCTGTGGTGGCATGGCTAGCTTCTTGTAAGCTGTGATTCCTGGAGTGCAGCCAGAAGAACGGAGTTGCGAAAAGGTCTTGCTGGATACAGAAGCTCCAGAAATGACATGATCGGTTTGTTATTTAAGAAGATGCGATGGGGATGGAGGAATGGATGCGAATGTAGTTTGCATGTAATCAAAGAATCACTGCTTTACACCATTAAATCCGCTCGACATGCTTTCCACTAGTTGCTTAGTGAACCAAAGGGGGTTATAACTTATTCACGAATTTCAATATATGGGCGAACACTTCTGGCTGCTCATGTTCGAAATCCATACTAACGACAACAACAACAACAATGATAATAACGACGATTATAAAAATAACAATAGAAACCAAATTGGCAGCGATGATGACGACTATAGCAATGCCGACGAAAGAAATAAAACCAAGGTTACTGAAGAAGAAAAAGGCAACAACAATAGACACTCAAGTTCCTAGCTATAATAAGAGTCGTGTTGGCTTCTTTAGGTAGTTGAGAGGACAGCGAACTCTTATTCACTCGTGTCGTGGAATGAAGCCTCAACGCAATCTCTCAATCTTTGAATATGTTGTAGTCAATTAAAATATCGAATAATTTGTATCAAGTGGTGAAGAAATTTACTTGTTGAACTGAATCTGGTTTCCCCGCCCAGCCTACTTCGAACAAAAATGGTAAGAGGGTGGCGGGAGTTTACGCAGTTAGAGACCTAGACGGTAGGTGACAGTTTTCAAAGGTCCATGAAGATAGAAAAAGCGACAGGAAACAAGTAGTCCATGCACGGGTTTCAGCTGGGCAAGGTTCGATAAATAGTCTATGCCAGGAGTTATCATTAAAATTAATTAGGATCTACAATCTTCAACATCGTGAACAGCCAATCCAACCCTAGGCTCAAGCAAAAACATGCTCTTGGATGTAGGCGATCTCAGTTGCCCTGTAGTCATCCCTCTCAATGTAGCCAAGCTTGGAGTAGTTGGCGTTGAAGACCAGGTTGAGCGGCTGATCAGGCGTGTATTGGGGCCAGACAAGACCCTTAGTCCAAGGCCAAGGCCAGCCGTTGCACTGATTGGGGTCGGTGTCATGGATGAAGGCCACCCACATCTTGCTCATCTTGTCGGCCAGCTGAACATACGACTGCGACTTGCCCTCAAAGGGATTGGTGGCATATCCGAGACCATTGACGTTGTTGAAGACGAACGCAACCTCCTGGAAATGAGTGGCGCCGTAGATGGGTCCGAGGCCGTTGACGTACACGTTCCAGCGGTAAGAGTAGACGGGGATGCCGGCGTCAGAATACGAGCTGGCGAGAAGGCGTCTACCGCTGTGCTGCTGATAGTCTCCTGCGACGGCCGCGACACGCTTCCATTGCGAACCGAACGCAGTGCCAGTGGGTCGATCGGGATACGACGCTGGGATACCGACGGCGGGGTCATCAGGGTACAACTCCTTGAGAGCGGCGATCTGTGTGGAGTCGACCAGCAGACTGCTAGCGAGCCACGACTCGAACTGCTCCGTGGTGTTGATGCCCTGTTTGGCGTAGCCCGTGCCCTCGTCAAAGTTGTTGCCGAGAAGGAGCGGGACGGGAGCGAATTTGCCCTCGGCAAGAAGCGTCGTGGCCTTGTCGCTGATGAAATCGCCGTCAATGACAGCGCTGATTGTAGGGGCAGTGACGCTCAAAGGGTTGGTGCCGTTGAAGATGGCGTTGAGGGTCTGCCACGGGAGAGCGCGCACGCATGCCAGACGGTCGCTAGCATCAGCGCATCCAGTCTTGGCCAAGAGTGCTTCGAAGTACGGCTGCCAGGCATCAGCGCCGACGAACTTGGCGACAGAGCTACCACTCTCGAGGATGGCGCTGCGGAACAGGTTGTCGTGTTGTCCATCATAGGCAATGAGCTGCATACCCAATGACCGTGCGCCAGCCGACTCGCCCCAGATGGTGACCTTGTCAGGGCTGCCGCCGAAGGGGGAGATGTTCTCTTGAAGCCATCGCAAAGCTAAGCGCTGGTCCCTGAAGCCGATGTTGCCCGCGCCGACGTCCTGAAGTTCCTGGCTGAAGAGGAAGCCCCAGTAGGAGAGACGGTAGTTGATGCTGGCAGCGATGATGGGCTTGTTCTCCTTGACGGACTGCTCGACGATGTAGCTAAGGTTGTATCTCGGGTCGCGAGAGCCGCCATTGACGTAACTCTGCCGAGGTGAGAGTCAGTGATGGCCGTCGTCTCAAGTTGGGAAGAAGTTTACTTACGCCGCCGTGAACCCAGATACCTACGGGGAGGTCATCTCCAGGCTTCGTGCCGGCCGGACGGACGATGTTGATCGTCAGGCAGTCCTCTGAGACTGGGTTGCCCAGGTTGGCAGTGTCTGAACCATACCCAATGCACATCCATCCATATTCGGTAGCGTTCCTCGTCTCCTCAAACGAAGAGTTCAGCGGCTGAGGTGCTGCATAGCGAAGGGAGCCAATGGGGGGCTGCGCATATGGGATGCCCAAGAAGAAGTCCTGAGCGTACTCCTCGTTCCGGACACCAACATACGTTCCATTGGACAGACGCACGGAAGGAGGCGAAACGTCATGGTGACCCGGGAAGCACTCGGACAGGTCAAAGCCCGACAGGAGCACCAGAAGAAGGTTAATTGCGTTTGGACGCATTCTGGGCAGTTTCAACGTCGTCGAAGGGCTCGAAGGAAGGCTTCTAGAAGTCAAAAAGATGAGGAGGGTGGCAGGTGGCTGAAAACGGCGCGTCTCATGTCAATCGCAGAAGAACTGATTTTGAACCTGCAGAGCTGCACGTTGTCGAGCTAGCCGGGAGGCAAGGAGTCGGCAGCCAGTCGTGGCATTTTGTCAACTAATTGCCTCATCGCCATCCAACGGTCGACGACTTCTCCCGACATTGCCCAGAGACTAACGGTTGCGACGGCGTCGCTACTAGGTGCTAATTGGGATAGTAATCACCGATCGGTCGTGGGACTATCGATGAACCCTAGATCGAATATACTCCCATGACACCATCTAGCCCCTTCCTCTGCCCCTCGGGGTGTCCTTTGGGGTCCGGGGATCGGGGAGGACCACGAGCCTTTGCAGGCCGTGTGCATGATTTTCCCTACCCAGATTGCGAAGAGCTCGCATGGCCCCCATGAGGGTTCGTCGTTGCTGCCAGCTTGCATTCGTGGCCCTTAATCTCATCTCGTAATTGCATGCTGTTGGTGTCTAGCGTCATTCCAACTTCTTGCGGACCATCGGCCAAGCGTTGCTGGTTTCGGCTTAGCATAGCAAAATGGTGAGACTACGCTACCGTCTAGCCACCTTCGCCCGTTGGTCAACGGCTAATGACTTCCAACTTGATGACCTCGGTTAACCGAGTCTAGAAGCCCCGGTTCATGTATAACCGGGGGAATCCCACAGTCGCACGAATGGGATCTCGCCCCGTTTGATCCACATCATTTGAGTTCGACGCTAGAAGGTTTACCCCAGCTAGTATGTAAGGCTGGGATCTCTTGGCCTGGCGTGATCTTGGGAGAAGAAAAGGGCGGAGTCTTCAGCTGGGTTGCGTTGGCGTGTTGCCTGATGCAGGTGGGAATCTCGTGTTGCAGAACAAAGGAATAAGGAAATATCGCATGCAGACTGCTGGAGAACATTGTTGGTTGCAAGAAATTTTCCGGGTGAACGGGAAGACATCTCGATGACTGTTGAGAAAGAGAGAAGAAAAAAGCAAGAATTACTCGTTGGTAAGATCAACCGAGTAGCGAGCCGAAGCCGACGCGTTTGCCGAATCTCCGTCTCCGTACAATCCGGCTTTTGCAACGCCACATTACTTGATTTGGTGGCCCAACATGCCGGTAGTCTAGTGAAGTGGTGTGAAGAAGCCATGGAAGGATGCAAATGCATGTTGGGAGTTTCGTGTGCGACTGCCAATCTCCCATCTGCCCACCGTCACCCTTGAGGTTGCACCCCCCTACAGCCTGCAGGGCGACGTTCAAGCAGATAGCCAGTCGGCCGACAAATCGGGGCAGGAAAGCGGGAGACTGAACGTCCATCCGAACTCCGTATCTCTAACTGGGACGACTCGGCTCGCCCTAGCGCACACACATGATTGTAACTTTCGCCCTGGTTTCGAGGGGGGGCACATAGCGCGAAAAGAGTCGGGGACGTCTTTCCCAAAAACCACTAAACCAGCTGTTCTCCTCGGGGAGGGAACCTTTGTTGTGCCTAGGATACACCCTTGCAAGGAGCGCTGATCAGAAAAACTTACGAATATGCTGGTTTCCATATTATGAGGGTGCGGTGCACCTCTGCTGTTGGGGGCTGTTGGTTGAACTCTTGCGAGATCTGACGATTTTCAACCCAAGCTTTTGTCCACAGAAAACTGTGGCCCTGGGGCTTGTGCCGCAAAGCCGACGATGGTCGACGATAGAGGCGGCCGGCTGCTTGCCGCAACTTGGTCGTTGGTAGGCGCAAGCGCCATACTATTATTCCTCAGAATATACTGCAAGATTTGGCGTGGTAGGGGACTTTGGTGGGACGATCACTTGCTCATTGGCTCTTGGGTACGTGTGCCGCTCTTCTCGCATATTTTCATCACGAACGACCAACCTAATTGTGCTGCGTTGCAAAGGCTGCGTTGGCGATATCCGTTTCCATCAACTCTTACATCGTGTCACTGGGATTTGGTCGCCATATATGGACCATCAGCGACGAAAACCGAAAAGAGATCAACCTCTTCACGATCCTGGTCGCCACCTTCGGAATCATCGCGACGACAACGAGCAAATCATCCTTCGCCCTCACGCTATACCGAATTGTAACCAACAACTGGACAAAGTACTTTTTGATATTCGTCATTGTGTCGATCAACATCTCGATGAACCTAATCTGGATATTTGGGTTCGCCAAATGCACACCCCTGGAGAAGGTCTGGGATGGCAGTGTCCCCGGAACATGCTGGGATAAGACCAAGTTGGTTCGATACCAGCTGTTCGCAGCATGTAAGTTGATGACTATGATCACGAGACAACATCATCGTGGCGTAGCAAAACTGACAAGAATCCATTCAGATTATTCAGCCGTCCTCGACTTTGTGCTGGCCTTTCTGCCCTGGCCGATCCTGATGAGAGCAACAATGAGACGTCGCGAAAGACTCGGTGTTGCCATCGCCATGAGCTTAGGTGCTATGTAAGATCTCTGATCCGGATCTCGCGGATAGAAAAACTGACGGGTTTCAGCGCCGGAGCTTGCGGAATCGTGAAAGCTGTTCTAGTCGTCTCAATGACTAGCACGGATATCACATACGATCGTGTCGACCTCACTATCTGGACCTTAACTGAACCTGCCGCCTCCATCATGGCTGTCTCAATTCCTGTCCTGTGAGTATATAACGCACCGTTTTACTGCATCATTTACTAATGTCTACACAGGAGAATGCTGTACCGCGAGCTGAAGTCCGCCTCGAGAAGTTACGGACGGAGTAGGTCGCAGACGAATGCACTCGAAACGGCAAAGACGGCGAGGACGAAGCGATACGGACAGGGAACCCATTACGGACGGAACTCGGTCGTTGTCATGTCGACGACAGGATGGCAAGAATCACAAGAAGCCTTGCAAGATGTGGAAAGCGGTCAGACTACGCCGCGAGGCATTATGAAAACAGAAGAAGTCAGGGTACGGCACGAGAGGATGCCACCTGCAGGCGACAGCAAGAGCTCCATAGAGCTTGATACTTTTCGGTAGACCGGACTTTTGGGACCATTGGGAGCATGGGAAGCGCGAATGATACCTGGGCAGTATGCACCTACTTTTCGTTTTAGTAATGAGACAATGAAGACTGCTACTTGTTTTCAAATAAAGTGATGAACAGGATCCAGTGTCATCGACAAATTAGTGAGACTTCAATGGGTGCCTTCCGACATCTGACCAAAGTATCTCCAATGATACTTGGCAGACTCAATTCTAGGTGTTGGTGGCCTCGCTTAAACTCTATGTGATTTGGGTAGTGCTTCAGCAGGGTGCTGATGGTTGGGCGGTCTTGAACGCCAACATTTTTATGCAACAATAAGCTTTGTTGGTAATCAATCAGACAACGTCTCACATGCAAAGAAGAGAAACAAGGGACTTAGTTACACTCGTTCTCGTGAACATTTCATTGCGACCCTACGGCTACGATTAGAAATAAAACGCAAGTGGCACCCTGCCGAGCGCCCGAGAATACACCGAATCGGCACGGGGTGGGGCGCGGCCCAGGCTCATAAGATTTCCGGCGGGCCGGACCGGGAGCCAGGGCCGGGCACCGGAGAATTCACAGGCATGTCATCAGCTTGCTCGAGTCAAGCGACAGCGACAATAACCGCGGTCTCAGACACTGAAGTGGAATATGCAACATGATGAAGTCAAAGTTAAGCCTCTATTATCGCAAGTCTAAAATTCGCATTCTATCCGTAAAATAATTCTGCGCTCCTTGACGGCGTGCTATCGCGTCTCCTTGAACTATGTCTCAAGTCTATAACCAATTACCCATATAATCAACAACGCTAAACTTTTGATGTCCATCTATCCTTCGTATCAAGTCATTTCAGTCATGAATTAGTGCGCCATCACAGGACCGTTGACGACTCTGCCAACGTCCTTGACCCCGAAGATACTCGCAACAACACCAACACCGGCAAAACCAACGCAGCACCATAAACCGGTCCCGTATTGTTGCAAGATACCGTGTCCGTTCTTTGTATCGACCGCCTGCACAACTGCGCTGGCAACCGCAAGCCCAAAGCCGCTGCCGATTTGGAATGCGGTGTTGATCATACCGCCGCAGAGACTCTTGACGTTCACTGGTACTGAGGCCAGGAGTACGACGGTGATAGTGCAGTACACGATTGTCGTTCCAGCGACACCGATGACAGTTGTAGGAAAGATATGCTTCCAGAAGTTGAGGTCATCATCCCTCATAAGCGCGGCAGGCACTGGCGCGATAGCGCAAATGGCCATGCCTACCGCGAGAAGCCACTTGGGGTTGAAGATCTCCAGCATGCGAGACATGGAAAGGCTGAAGATGAAGCCTGTAGCACCCATGGGGAGGAAACGAAGTGCAGTCTGACCGGCGCTGAGCTTGTTCACTTCCTGCGCAATAAGGGTCGTGTAGTAGATGGTCGTCTGGTATCCGCCGTACATGACTGTCCAGGGGTTAGTATATGTCTCTGAATCGATAGTTCACATGCTGGAGATGCAAGACTTACCGAATCCGCCGATCCATAGAGCAGCAAAGTTCTCAAGCTTCCACAGCGAAAGTGGCATGATGGGGTTGGCCACCTTCTTCTCAACATAGGTGAAGGCAACAATCATGGCGATGCTAACAATGAGCAGAGCAATGATGAAAGCTTTGCCCCAACCGTACTCGCCACCGCTGGAGAGTACGAAGCTGAGCAGAATAAGCCCGGCAGTTGAGAGACCAGCACCGACAAAGTCTAGCTTGGGGCGCGAGGTACCCTCCACGCGGTCCTTGGGGAGGAAGAACCATCCAATCGTACCGAGGGTGCCGGTGACCGCGACTGGGATGTAGAAGATGTACCTCCATCCCAGTGACGATGTCAAGAACCCTCCGAAAATTAAGCCTAGGCAGAACCCAACAGCTCCAGCGGCACCAAAGATCGTCAGAGCGAGAGTCCGGTCCTTGGCGACGAAGTAGTTGCTGATGATGCCCACCGCCGACGGTACTGTCATGGCGGCGCCGATGCCCTGGAGGGCTCGGAAAATTGAGAGCTGAATGAATGAGGTCGCGAAACCGTTGGCAATGGTCCAAATGCTCAAAGTCGCCATGCCAGAGCAGAAAATCAATTTTCTTCCGAAGCGATCGGCCAGAACTCCTGACAACAGCAGGAAGCCGCCGAAAGTCAAGGTGTAAGCCGAGATAAGCCACTGCAGCTCCCCGCTCTTTACGTCAAAGTCTTTTTGGATAGCTGGAAGAGCGATGTTCACGCCTGTCCTGTTGAATAGTCAGTACCTTCTCTTTGATACCTTTCCCGACCAAGACTTACATGAAAACGTTGTCCATCAGTTGTGCTCCGCAGGTGCAGAGAAGTACGACCGCTCCGCGGAAGGAAGCGACGGTGCCGACGTCTGGGTAAGCTTGCCCCGCGCCGATTTCGTATTCGGCCGGTGTCTGGGTACCGGACCTCTCTCCTGGGGATGGCGGTCCTGAGGCGAAGCCGGAGACTGGAGATGGCGGCCGCGTCGACTGCGGTGTCGTAAACTCGGAGGGAACTTCTCGAATAGTGCTGACGGGACCAGGCTTCGCCGCGCGAGGGAATGCAGGAAGCTCGAAGACGTGGTCTTGAGACTCACGCCTGTCTCGCGATCGGTGGCGGCTCAGGGCGGAAGCACTCAGAACGAGTTCCTCCATATCATCCGGGCGCTCATGCTCAAAGGTGACTCGCGAAGTCTGCGAGACGGTGCTCCTGCGTCGAGTAATAGGAAGACCTGGGAAGCCAGGCGGCGGGACGAAGGTAGGGAACTCTTCGAGTGCTGAGGTACGGCGACCGAGAGACTCGCCGTCCGCATCGACAGAGACACGGCGGGTGTCGAGGGAATGCTTCTCGTGCGTCATCTTGAGTTGTTGTCTCCGAGCAAAAAGCTGGAATTTCCGAGACAAAAAGACAGAATCAACGTCAACGGCGAAAACTGACGATGCTGTAAAGGGTCATGGGCAGTCGTCATTCAAATACGCTCAAATGCGGTGTGTGAAACAGTGCGGCCATCTTCCGAGGGCTCTCACAAAGGTTGCAGTGATGTCAAATAAATCCTTATCAGTTGGGCGCTGTTCGCCACATGGCAGGCTCTGCTCCCGACCTCAGGCGATTCACATGTCGTGATGCTCCACAGAGTTTCCACAGCTTTTGCGCGCCAATCCTACTCAAAGTTTCTCCAACCGTGGAGTTGTGGGAAACTCGAGATTATCTAATCTTGTAGAACAGTCTGGACATGGGGTCCGATGAGTTGCTTGAACAACCCTCGTTGACAGAAAAGCTTTTAGATAGCTTGGCATGGGGGTTCACAGACCATTTTAGGCTGCGATATCGCCAATTCAAAATTTTCATAGGGCTGAATGAGCTTCAAGAATGCTGAAAACCGACTCATGAATTTGAATGTCCGGCACAGGTTCCGCTCTCACAGCCGTCATCGGGGTCCACTTGCAAGACTTTCGCAAGGATCCAGACGCTTGCGCCACATGCCGCTGACGCTTGGTATTTCCTATCCTGCTCAGACAGGCAAGTTTTCGGCGCGAACCCCCAAGCTCCTTCTGTCTCTCTGGACGGTATCCCACCTTATCTTGCTTCCAGGTGCCCGCTGCCCTGATTTTAGAACCCAAAGCCCCTCTGGTTCCCTGTCGATCAGGACCCTTTTGCGCGCCGCCACGTCTTGGGCGACTGTCACCCTGCGATGCACCACGATGAACTTGCATCGCATCACATATTTTTGCTTTGCCACCGCTATTTCCAAAACCAATCGGAACATTTCTCCAGCAATTGCAGATTTCTCTGAGCTGAAACATCCCGCGATGCCCTTGCCACGTGGTTCTCCTGGAAGAATGGTTCGCTATCACATGTCTTGTTGAGCTGTTGAGAAGGGATTTGCAGCGTTTGTGAAAACATTGCAGCGGCCAATCAAGAGTAACGCTCGGAATTCTGCTCCGAGAGCTGCAAAATATTCATCCAAATCGCCTGATGCCCCCCACGCTCGCACCCTGTCTAAGATCACGATATTTCATCAGAGCCCAACGCGATAATATCGAATTTTGCGGTTTGCGCTTTGTGATGTCGGGCACGAACGAGCTCGCGGCCCGAAAACACCAGGATAATTGGTTGACGAGACATTGTCCCTCGATTGCATCTTAACATCCTGTCAGTCTCACCTCATTTCTCGCTGAATCCAAATTCCCCTTCCGAATTATTCAGCCGTACGAGTTGGGCCTTTTTCTCAATTCCGACACTGTCTTCCCCTCCTCCGCTGATGCGGGACATTGTGGATCATGACCGGTAATCCATCGCCTTCTCCACCGCGAATGTTCTGATGTCCCGGGGCGCCGGGACTGGGGATTCCCGTCCCAGTGTCGGAGTGCAAATCCTTCAGCAGGTTCAAGCTCAAAGTATATGCTATAGCAAGTATATATGAAAGCCAGGTCCATAGAGATGGACTTTTGTTGACATAAGCAGATCAACCTGGTGAGTGACAGTTGAGTTGAGATTGAACACGTTCGGGCCACCCAATGGCTGCATATGTGAATCTAGAGTGCGTTCAATACGACGAGTTATAAAAAGAAACTAGCAGATATGCAAAGAGGGAATGAGAATCGCTTTTCAGGCGGGTACTACTAGCTAACCGGGTGGACAACCACGTATAAGCCATATTAACCAACGATTCATCACATGATAATCCATGGATTGTCACTTTTCTTGGTGTTATCATTCTCATTGTTGTCACATTGGTTGTCCTGATTATTAGTATCGTCTATTATGATCATTTGTCGTCTTATGATCGTCTATTATAGTCTGTTGTCGTCACCATCTGTCGTCGTCAAACGGCAAAAGTCAAATGTATATTCTGATTGTAACGCAACCACGAGATTCTCAAGATGGTGAAGCATAACTCGACTTTGAAATTTGGGGTTTCTTGGTAGCAGCGAGCTCACAGACTTCACCAGTTGTCAAGTTTTATCAGAAGAAGCCTTCAATTAGAGTAGTAGAGACTGCAACAGTAGTTGACTAAGTACATTATCTTTTGGTTCTTTGGTAAATAGTCTCGCAGCACCAAACCATTCCATCGATTCATCCATCCCATAACACGACTCATAAGAGACTGAAGAGGGGACCTGAGCATCGTGATAGTTGTTAGCCTCTGTCCGTTATCTGTTGATGCCGTTTGCATTCACTCACGAAGTTCGAGATATGGCAACATATCGCTCTTTAAATCAAACAACGCAGCACCAGGCGTTGTCGCTGCTCTGAATTTCTTTGCACTCGCCCTTGTTGATACAAGCGCCAGCGCAGGTGAATCGGCCGTTCCAGCATCCGAGAATAGTCTCAGCGGAAGCAGTGGCGCTCAACAGGCCGAGGGTGAGGAGAATAGCGTTGAACTGCATCTTGTGGTCGAAGGTATGGAGTCTGGGAAACGACGTAGAGATGAATGAAATGAAGAGAGTGGTGTTGAGGATGGCAACTAGACTGGAGCTGGGAATTGCCTGTGGTTATATAATGTTGAGAGACTCAAAGTAGAAAGTCGGGCTTCAAAATTATGGCACCATTCTCACGAACTCATCGGTATGAGGTCAATTACTCCACAATTCTTTGTGCGAGGTTTGTGATAAGAAGGTCAAATTCCAATGATGCCATGATTTAATCAATTACCAGGCCCCAGTCAACATTGTTAGCTTCAGCATGATTCAGTCGAGTCGACTAAAACCTTCACCGCACTTTGCTCGGTGATGGACTACCGCCAACCGGACGGAATCTATTTTCAGGCCTTTGCCGTATGCCTGACGATATTGAATTGTACTTATTATTGAGCTACGTAGTCAAGATTATATCGACGTTATTCCCTGTTCGAGGTGTTCAATCTTCTCATTCTATCATTGTTGACGTGGACAGCGTACATATTGTCAGACTCACGGCGTCCAAAACTCTGCTTGACTTGTGAATGACATAGGAGTCCAAGTAGACGGCCTTATTTCCGAATCTCGAGCGCAATACTGAACAAAGTTTATTTTTCTGGGTATCAGTCTCATCAAAGACTAGGGGCACTAAGTTCAGTCAAGGACTGCGACAATGAATCACAGCTTCCCTAGTCATCCCATCGGGTGCCAGTGGGCTGCAGTTCAAGGAACCTCCGGTTTTCTCTAGCTTCTCCCAACTACATGGCTTTCGATCAGCTACAAAGAAGTTTTCTATTTACTCTGACGAGTTGGAGCTCCGCACGCGGTGGACTGTAATTCAGTGACACCCGGTGGGATAATGTATCATGCAATTTCGACTGAAACTGTGGGGACCGTGAGCATTCTCGGGTTGCGAGTGGCATCTCGAGTCGGTGAAAGAAAGTAGCAAAGCCCGTATTGACTACAATCCCAGTTACTCCAGAAAGTATGATATAAAGCCTCTCGTCGATTGTCTGCCTTCACAGTTGCGTTATTACTTCCGCTGTTCCTAACACAGCTAAACAGTGGCGGTGTATGAGGATCATTCCATTTTAGATGTCAAGGATAAATCACAAGTGAGCCCAAGTTGAGCCTGGTTGTATCTTATATAAAGAAGGGCTTCAAGAGACACTCAGTGTGTGTTCCTGTCGCCCATAGTCAAAAGCCTGGCTGCAGCCATTTGGCCCAATGCAAAAATACTCTCCGCACTCCGCAACTCCACAACGGTGAAAGAAACACCCATCTTCTGCCGGATCCAATTGCGGAGCTCCACCGTCACCAAAGAGTCCGTCTGCAAGGGTCGTGACAGATCAACCTCTTCATCTTCTCTCATGCCGAAACCCTGCAACGCCCCACCAATCTCTTTAGCCAGAAATGCCCTTGCATTGTCTGATTCAAGATGCGACGGATCAAGGTGACTTCTTCTCAAGAAATCGTTCAGAGTGACTCCCTCTTCCCCCTTTTTCTCAGTTCCTCCCGTCAGTCCTGTATTCGACAGGAACCCCGAACGTGGATCTTTCTGCCATCCGTTTCGACTGCTGGAGGTAGCTGATGATCTCATGCCAACGGCAACTTGGCCGCGACTTGAGAAGCCATTGACGTTTTGAATGGCGTGAATCTCTTCTTCGGGTACTGGCTGAGACCGTCTGATCATCAACTCCAAAGCATCAAGAAGGTCCTGTTCGTGCAGGCAATGTTGCTTCGTCGCCCGCAGGGCTTCAAGACGATTCTGCTCCCTCGCTAAGACACCAATATCTTCCATAATGCCAATGTCGAGAACTGAGCAAGCCAGTCCCTTGGAGTGGCGATACTGCACGAAGGCGTCAAGAAAGGCGTTACCTGCTGCATAGTTTGCCTGGCCGATCTGGCCTCCAAGACCCGAGAGCGAACTGAAAAGAAAGAAGAAGTCAAGGGGCTCGCTTTGGTGCTGCTGCAAAGCATTGTGGAGATTCCAAGTCCCCTGCACCTTCGGGTCAACTGTTGCTTGCCACTGTTCAAAGGTCATGTCGGTGATGTTGGTATCCTGTAGTGTAGGTTGTCAGTTTCGATCGCTGTTGGCGGCATTGAAAATACGAAGGGTAAGCATACCTGGAGAACCATAGCTGCTTGTAGCAACCCAGCGATTGGACGATTTGCTGAGTGAACCATTTTCGCGACATCGTCCATGGCATTGACACTCCCAGAGATCGCTTGGACAATACATCCGAGAGCCCTCAACTCTTCAAAGTACTCAGGATGACCCTTAGCTGACTGCTCAGCTGACCTCGAAAAGAAAATGAGCTCTCTGGCTCCTCGCTCGACAAGAAATCTTGCCGTGGCCTGGCCGAGTCCGCCGAGCCCACCGACAAAAACATAGGTTCGATCCGAGCGGCATGTCATGGACGGTGTCAACGATCTGGCGGGGAAATAGCAGTTGTCTAAGATATCGATCTCAGACACTTGAAAAAGCCCTTTGTGACCCCTAGTCTCTTCGCTGGAGGCTTCACTCCACTCCTTCAAGAGATTCGAGACTTCAACTGAATGGAAGCGACTGACGTGAAGCAAGCCTTGTGAAAACACGTACTCCGACTCTGGATCCACGTCACCTCCAGTGGTGCGCTGTCCGAAGCTGTTGAGTATGGTATGCATAGCTTTCCAGCCATTGGCGTCAAATGACTCAAGCTCCAAGGTAACAAAATCCATCGAAAGTTCCCTGCGAAGAGTTCGGGCGAAGCCCAATACCAGGGAATAATTCGGATTCTTACATTCGATTTGGCAAGCCCCGGTCACCCACAGCACCTTCTCATCTTGTGCCGAAAAAATGGTCTTCTTGAGATCTTCCCACCCTTGCTGTGACATTCCATGGATGAAAGAGCCTTCAAGATCCAAGAGGCTCACGACTGGCTGTCCCCATGGCAGTTCCTCGCCCAGGACGACGAAGTCGAGATTCACACCGAGCCCACGAAGAGCCTCCGTTGCTTCTTTGACCAAATGATGGGCTGGGTCCTCGCAGATGATGCTGATTCGGTCGGTCTTCCAGTGGTCCGAGAAAGGGCGGGCGATAGTCATGCGTGAATAATCGCCCAAGAGCGTAGCGGCCGAACTACCATCGAAGCCAGCATGGTGTAGCTGATCTCGCAGATAATGTTCTTGTTCTAGATTCTCCGATAACGAGTTCGACTGTGGTAGAAGTCCCGTGACATATTGTATAGTTCTTGATGCTGAATTTGTCTGCCCGAGTATTATACGCCCCGTAGACTTCAGCAATTTGCGCATCTTCTTCAAATTTGTTCTCGAAGATGATGCTCCATCAAAAATAAGTATAATATCAAACGACTCGTTTCTGAATCCCTGAGATGTAAAGTCAGCATCAGTATCGAGATTACTGTACTTGGCAGCAGGGAAATTTCGTAAACAGTCCTGCACCCGAGTGGAAGGTTCTGATGATGTACAGGCATAGACGTAGTTTCCATAGAGACGGTCGCCAAAGTTATCAGATGAAAGAGCTGACAATATCTTGTTGATGGTAGCGGCAGTGTCGTTGGGACCACCGATTTGTAGAATGTTCATATTCGGCCTCTTGTGGCCCGAAAGCTGAAGGAAAGATGCGAGATCGATGTCGCTGAGAATTTCCACATCTTCAGCCATTGAAATGGCAGAATCTATGGCCTTGATAGCGTCTGGCCTGCCAGTGAAGCACGCCGCAGCATTCGTGTACACACGATGGACTGCCAGCGCAAGGCTTTCCGTGGGTGTGCCCTTGCAAGCTTCTAGCATGTCTGCGATGAGCGCCTGTCTCAACTGAGGAGTAGTGTTTGCGATATCAAATGCACTGGCAAGATCTTGGTGTTCTCCAGCCACAGTCTTTCGATATGTGGCGTCCAGCCAGCTCTTGAAGTCGACGAAATGTGGTTGCGTTGCTGGAAGGAACTGCAATTGCGCTCTCGACTCCACAATACATGCTAACACCAGCTTTTCCAGGCTTTTGTCGCAAGAATCAAGGTCTTGGACACGAACAATATGAGTAGGGTCTAGGAAGTCAATGTCGGGTTTCCATTCCACAATAGCGCCTGCATGGGTATCCTCGGCTTGGATGGCAGAGCTACCAGCAACAGGCTCCACCTCAAGGCCTCTGATGTCAATGACAGTTTCACCATCAGATACTCCGGTGATGTAGCTTGACAATTTCATCGACGAGTTCTCAGTCGCTGTCGCTTCGAGGTGTATCTTTCCTGATGGTCTGCTAACATACAATTCCTCGATGTATGTAGGAATCGCCATCTGCTTGAAGTTTTTGGTAAGACCACGACATGATGCGACCATCGCAAAATGCATGCTCGAATCAAGAGCTGTGGGATGAATGGCGTAGGATGCCATTTCGTAGTCTGATAATTCCGTTTGCAGAGATGCAATGGCTGTCGGTTCGGTAACATGGGAGCTAGCATCGGCAAGGTTGCGGAACCTGGCACCGTATTCCAGTCCAAACCTCTTCCAGGTACTGTAGAAGGAGTCCAAGGAGACCTTGCGGGGAAGTTTCACAACTTCTGGGGCCTGGTGGCCTGAATCAGAGCCAGCTTTGCACTCGCCCGTGACATGTCTGACCCAAGTGTCATCGCCTTCACTAAGCGAAGAGATCGAGAACTCGTACCACTCCGAATCCAGATACGGCGTGGGTAGCGGAGGATTGAGAACAGTGACGAGCTCGACCGGACGGTCGTTCAGCACCAAAGCGGAATCAAACGTGACATGCCCGAGGGTGTAGTTGACGGACCCTTTCAGTTGCTTCAACGCTTCCCCGATCATGGACACAAATCCTGCTGCGGGAAATATGTTATCTCCGAGAATCATATGATCTCGGATCCACGGAACATCCTCGACTCTGAGATTGCATCTCCAGGCAGGACAAGCATCGGAGATCTCCTCAACCCGAGTGCCCAACAGCTCGTGATGGTCAAACTTGCGCAGACGCCAGGATCTAGAAAGTCTACTCTCGACCCAATGCTCTTTGTCATAGTGCCAAGGGTATGTTGGTATATCTGTCAGAAAGTTCCCGGCTGGTGTAACTGCGGCGAGCTCAATACTAGCGCCAACTGACCACAGCTCTCCTGCGGTCTTCAAAACACAGGATACCGCATCCTCATTGCGGACTAAGGTCGGGACATACTGAGCGACCCGACCCTTGCTGTGCAAGATCTGCCGTATAGGGCCAGCGAGGGCGGAATGTGGACCTATCTCCACGAAAGCTGCTGACTTGAAATCGTTGAGAACAGACTCAACTGCTGTGCTGAATAGAACTGGAGAAACCACGTTTCGTACCCAGTATGAGTGAGACATATCGTTGTTCAGTATGCCTGTGACCGACGAATAAAATGGGATTTTCGGTTTAACTGGCTGCAACCACCCCTCCAATCGTCTTGTAAAGTCCATCTCTGCTGTTTTCATATGTTCTGCCGGGGATATCTGTCAGTGTGGCTGGAAAGAAGTAAGGAGCATTCAACTCACGCGAATGGTACCCGCACTCAACATGAAGGCTCCGTGCTAGCACTCCAGGGTGTTCGGCCATGATGTCTTTCATCATGTCTTCAAGCACATCTGCCTCACCAGACAACGTCACGCTGGCGGGTGAGTTCTCACAGCCGATCATAACACCTGGGCGGAGAAACTTCTGAACCTGACTTCGACCAAGTCCGACTGCGGCCATGGAGCCTTTATGGGCGGCTTTGATGAGCAGGGTAATCTGACCTCGGTGGTATGCAATGCTAATAGCACCTTCAGCTGTGATTGCTCCACTTGCATAAGCGGCGGCAGTTTCTCCTGAAGAGTGTCCGACAACGGCATCGGGTGTGACACCCCATGATCTGAGCAAATCCACAAGAGCGACCTGGATGGCAACAAGACATGGCTGTGAGAATTCCGCCTCGGCAAGTCTGCTCTGCTCTTTGGGTGCTAGAAGTAGATCTGATTTGATCAGTATTGGAGCGTGTTCAATTTCAAGGCGAAAAGTTACCTTTCAATTTCCATTGCGGGGGATCAGACAGGCTTGCCAGCACGCTGTCCAAGCGATTGATAGTCTGTTGGACTAGAACATTCTGCTGAAGCAGCTCTTTCCCCATTTGAGCCCACTGAGCTCCCTGTCCTGTGAACAACCAAATCAGGCTTGGCGGGTTATTGTTTCGCTTGGTTATCGAGGACATCTGGAAAGGGCCATTGGCGTCTGTTACACAGAATGCGCGATGCGCGTGGGTCTCTCGTCGAGTGTTCAGAGACCAGGCCACATCTCCCAGGAGTTGAGGTTTTCGATCCAGATATCGTTCGACATCTGATACTAAACGGCTGACCGAGTCTATATGGCGCGCAGAGAAGGTGAGAAGACGATGGTTGGAAGTTCTGAGGTTCCGGTCGTGAACACGGCGAGAGGACTGCACGCCAAAACAGGCAGCTGACTCGAGTAAAACCTAGATTCACGGTCAGAATCTCACCAAAGAACTTGACATGGACCTACTGACGTGTGCATTAGAACCGCCTATCCCAAAACTATTGACAGAGGCTCGTTCGAGTCTATCTGATGGCCAGGGCAAAGGCGTTGTTGGCACCTTCAGTTTAGCACGTTCCCAAGGAACTAGATCCACACATGAGCATTCGCCACATCTTGATTATTGCATAGAGTAAGCTTACTTGCTGTATTGGGCGTCTTGAAGTTGATATTGGGTGGGATTGTCGAGTTTTCCAATGATAATACCATTTTGATGATGCTGGATAACCCCGATGCACCTTCGCCATGACCAATATTAGGTTTGACCTAGGACTGATGTGAGCATCGGACATTACTGTGCAACACTGTTTGCCTTACCGATCCGATGTAGATGCCGTGATCTCCCCAAATATTGGCAACCGCGCCGACCTCAATCGGGTCGCCAACCTATAAGTTACACAAGACCGTCAGCTCGACATTTTCACATCCAGAATGGTAGAGCAGTGAGACTTACAGAGGTTCCAGTTCCATGGCACTCAACCATCGCAGTCTTCGACAAGTCCGTAATACCGGCTATCCGATGCCCTCGTCTCATCAGTCTCTCATGACTCTGGGAACTTGGTGTGGTAAGACCCGGGGTTCTCCCATTGCCGGACAGACATGTAGACCGAATGACCGCTCGAATGGGATCGCCGTCCCGTACGGCATCCGAAAGCTTCTTAATGTAGACTGCAGAAACGCCTTCTCCTCTTGCAAAACCATCAGCTTCGGCATCAAAGCTCTTACAGGAACCCATCGGAGACAGTACGCCCTGTTGATGCATGACTGTCGTATCTTTTGGAGTAAGAATGAGGTTGACACCACCGACAATGGCAGAAGTGCAATCGCCTCCATGCAGGTCCCTGCATGCCATATGCAGTGCAACAAGAGAGGCAGAACAAGCGGTGCGGACCATAACACTGAGCTTGAGTGTTAGCTCAGATAGTTCATGAAGGCTCACGGTCTTGGACTCACCTCGGTCCGGTCAAGTCGAACTCATACGAGGCCCTGTTTGCAAGGATATGATCTCCATATACATCAGGTCGAACTTGCTCGAGGCTCTGCTCGTCGCGAGACTCAAGCTGACCCCAGTCGTCGCCCATGGTGCCAACATAGACGCCAACATCGGTACCCCTGAACTTTGTGGTTCCGGAACTCTGAAGAGCCTCGTAAGCAACTTCAAGAAATAGTCGCTGTCGAGGATCCATGCGCTCAGCTTCCTGTTTTGTGAAAGACCAGAAGCTAGGATCCACATGTGCTAGGTTCAGTTCCTCGAGGAAGTAGCCAAACTCCGTTGGGACATGATTGGGTCTGCCCGGACCATACCAGGCCTCGGCATTGTATCGACTCTTTGGAACGCGGCACCGTCCACTCCTGCCATTGACTAGAAGGTCCCAGTAGTCTGCTGGGGTATGAACATGTCCGGGGAGCCGTACTCCCATGCCGATAATAGCGATTGGTTCATAGAGTCCCGTTGCTGTACCTTGATCATCAGCGGGTACAGGCCTTGAAGAGTCAGATTTCGTTTCCATGCTGTTCAAGTTGTACAGAAGTCCCGAAACTACTGCAATGGCGATTGATGACAGAACTCAGGCGTAATGGGTCCAGTATTGGGTGCAGAAATTTGCGAGTAATATGTTTGGGACTTTGGAAGTGCTGAAGGATCACACGACACCACCCCCGAAGACCTCTTGCACACTTTATCTTATTATGCCGGAGCCTCAAAACGGATCGGACTTCGTCAGAACCGAGCAGACCAATGGAAGGGAAATTCTTACCTGGGGGTCTGCGGTTAGCGGCAACGATGGAGACATCGCGATACACCGAAGTTCCGCCCATGTCTCTCCTAGTCACTGCACTTCTTCACCAGGTGCGGATAATCAACTTCGCATCACTGCATGCAATCCCAGGCACCCATCCATCTCCAAGAGGAAGTTCAGCTGCGGCGGCGCAGCAGGCACATGTGCCTCAACCAATCGTTTGGACGACATAGCAACCAGAACCTGTGGCTTTCTCCATTCTTAGGTCAGATCATGTCACGCATTCTTATGACGATTCCGGGAAGTCAGCCCTTTGGCTGGAAGTTTTGCAAATCTTGGCTGCCGAGGCGTAATGTGCAGGTGATGTTGGCAAATCTAGCGCAGAGAGTGTCACTCTCACGATCTATTGGGCCCCCGAGCAGATTGCCCAAAATAAAAGCGTACATATCTGATCTAGCGCAAATGCAAGACACAGGTCAGTAGGATTTTGAAGGATTGCGACTTTTAACGGCGCAGCAACGCTTTCTGTGTTCTCCACACACACCACACCTCCAACGTGCATGTTGGCAGCACGAAGCTGGCTCCCCGGGGCTCCGCATTCCGGAAGGGCTGCACGATGTTGGCTATTCATTTCTTCGCATTCGTCAAATTCTTCATCGGCTGCAAGGCAAGGAACGAAGGAAATGGCAACAACTCCGAAGACTCGGCGACGTCCAGAAACACTTGTCTGCCTTGCCGCCAGCTGATGAGGTATATTTGGGCCGTTGGCTCAGGGCTTACTCTTCTTCATTCTCAGTCATCTCTACACCCTTCCTGCCATCATTGGAACGCACTTTTTTATACCATCTTTCAGCCGAGGCAGTCTCGAGCTTCGGCAGATTCGGGTGATCGACAATATCCGCGCTCGCCCGGCCTCTGATTCTTCAGCAATCTCTCACCGAAGCGGATCCTCCCTTTGACAAAGCGCGCCCGAACCAACACACCGGACTCTCCTGCTTTGCCGATTTCCGCAAAGAAAATGGCTGGTATCTTTGCGCCAGACCCTGTCCTGCTGCATGCACGTTTACGGCCGGCCAGCCTGGCCTGCATCGATCTCGCAACCAACCGAAGATGGACGTATGCGGAACTCAACTCCGACATACAGCGCGCAACCGCGGTCTTGTCCGCATACGCCGTCGAGGCCGGTGACAGGGTTGCCACTGTGTGCATCAACAGCGTTCATCAGATCATACTTCAACAGGCCTTGATGAGGCTTGAAGCCATCTTCGTTCCCCTCAATTGGCGCCTGGCCCAGCCCGAGCTTTCTAAGCTGTTGGATGACTGCACGCCAACAATCATTTTTACAGATCGAGACCCACCCGAGCTACCTCTTGGCTGCCGCCACATTGAATTTTCTAGATTCTGTGAGGAAGTCGATAATGCAGACCCCGGACGCCGACTCCGATCAAGGTCGTCACAGGAGACGAGCATTATTCTTTACACTTCTGGGACGTCGGGCACGCCGAAAGGTGTGATTCTGACTGCGCAGTCCATACTGGCTACCACTGTCGACTTCAGCGTTTTGACGGAAGCCGATACGGGATGCGTCTTCCTCTGTGACGGGCCGATGTTCCACTTCATGGGTCTCATTGCGCAGATCTGGCCACCTCTTATGCGAGGCGGCACGCTGCTCGTGTCCCCGAGATTCAACCCTGAAGCGACCAATCGCCGTCTGAGTGACCCTCAGCTTGGAGTCACACACTACTTCTGTGTCCCTCAGATGGCGGAGGCGCTAAGTAGAGCAGTGAACTTTGACCCGTCAGCATGGCTCACCCTCAAAGCCCTCTTCACGGGAGGTGCTCCCAACCCCCCAGCGCGCATCAAGTGGTGGCTTGACCAAGGCATTTGTATGGTTGATGGGTATGGTTCAACAGAGATGGGAACGATATCTGGTATGCCGCTTTCTCCCGAGATGATCATCAAGAAAGCTGGCTCTGTGGGTCATCCAGGTCCATTGACTTCCATTCGCGTTGTTGATGACCGGGGTCAGCCACTGCTACCAGGGGCCATAGGAGAGGTTCTCGTATCTAGGGATGTGTCAACTCCGATTTACTGGAACAATGTGGAAGAAGACATCGCGAGTTTGACGCCAGATGGATGGTTTCGGACAGGTGACATTGGATGGGCGGACGAGGACGGCTTCATTTTTCTTGTCGATAGGAGGAAACACGTGTTCATCTCTGGAGGTGAGAATGTCTACCCAGCGGAGGTTGAGACGATTCTGACTGAGCATCCCGATATCTTGGAGGCCGCGGTGGTTGGAGTTCCTGATGAGACTTGGGGTGAAGCTGGGCGGGCGTATGTTGTTACCTCGTCTGGATCTCGAATCCCCCAAACGGACATGGTCATGCATTGCCAATCTCGCATTGCGCGATTCAAAATACCGAAGGAGTTCGTTTTCGTGAACGGACTGCCGAGGACAGGGTCTGGGAAGGTTATGAAGCACCTTCTTGGCGAAGATACTGTATCTAGACTCTAAGTGAGATATTTGAAAAAGAATTTGGAGTTGTTCACGATCTGTACAGGGTGGAAATGACGTTAAAACTGAATTAAACTCGAGCGCCCAGATGAATAAAGAAAGTCATGCAGAAACTCAAGTACGTGCTTGTTTCAAGGGCAAAAAGTTCTCCCACCATGATAACACAAATCAGTTCAATTCAAACGAGCCCAGAAGCAAAAGATTGCGCCGAGGGGGAATCGAACCCCCGGCTCCCCGACGCTGCTTGATGGCAACGGAGAATTTTACCACTAAACCATCGGCGCTGAACGTTGATTGTCGTTGTGGATCTGCTTCTCGGTGCCGACCTGAGGCCTAGGTTGTGTGACACCAATGTTGCAGCTTCAGCCAGCCTAGTGAGCCTCCTGGAAACCCACGATTTTGACGAGCATGGAAGTCCTAGAGGATGCCAATCTTTGATTGCCTATGGTAAGTTCTTACATCATCCGTCCACCGATCGGCGAGTGTCAGATTGTGGGGAAGGGTTGCGCTCGATGTCTGGTTCGGTACAGCGGTTTGGGATGCACCCTGAGAGGACTCCGGAAGGATGGATTGAGAAGTCTGACTGTGCCCCAAGGCACCATGCGCAATTCCGGCGCAGAAAGCGTTTACTACTTTTGGTCAGCTTTCTAAATCCAGCGACCCGTTCCGCCTGACAAGAGGGTGGTAAGACAAGAGAAGGCCAATGAGCACGACGACGTTCAGCCAACGCTTGTCACTCAGAGACAAGTGCTTACCGGCCGACAGCTGAGCGGCATCGCCATGTAACCCACCGCAAAACGCTTATCAACGACTTCAACGGCCAGCTACGGCCGTAATGCACCAAGAAGTCATCGTCACCGAAGCTCCGACACCGGCTTGCTCTTCTGACCATGAACTCGTCTACTTCGCCCGAAGCTGTGCATCCAGAATGACAGCCCCCGGCTTCATCATTCTACATTTGGTCATCATCCGCTAACCCCCAAAGTCCTGCCTGAAGCGCCCGTATGTCCGTCAATCACAGCGCTTTTGGGCTCCACCAACCGACAGCATGGGCGGCCGCCCCCAACGAGAACCAACACGAGCTGATGCATTTTGACGACCTGCACATGCCGGTCTAGACTTCTTTGCATTGCCATCCTGTTTTGGCCCCAACGCCCAGCAATTCGGGCGCCGAAGGGCATGCCGTCACTGGAGCCTACGGGGCACGCTGCGCCATCCAAAGCCTCGGCGACGAGTCAGTCGGCTGGTTCTTACAGGTACACACATGTATCGATCTCGGTTCGACAATCGTGCAGCGTGCTCCCGCCGATTTTCCCGCCGGGAAGATCCACTTGGCCGCCGTCATCCGAACTTCTACGGTCCGCCGGTCTCGACAAAGTTCCCGCCCCTTAGAGCTGGTGCGATCTTCACACCGACGCTTCGACGACATCGATAAACAGATCTACTGTATTCGGGAGCAATTGCTTGGAAATGGCTGATAACAGCTAGCTACAGACAGGGCTTAGCTCTCGGTGTTGACTACCCACCTAATGTTAAATTCTAGATCTGCAGCGCCTACCTGTGTGTTGACAACCATGTACTAATTTGGCTTGGCTGTGTCTTGAGCTCGTAAATCGGCCTAGCTAGTACTTAAACATTGCGCGAGTGTGCAGTTAGTTACAGCATGACTTGCATGTGGCATCGAGGTACCATCAATGCAAAAGGCATGAAGTTCGCATAGGCTGCCAGCTGATTCGAGAGAGTACTTTTTCATTCACGTTGAAGTTTCCGAACTACGTTACTGAGGTTGGGGCCGTAAAAATAGTTGAAAGAACACTGGGAACGACGACGATAGGAGTGATAAAGGAAGACGACAGTAAAGACAATGGGTAGGATGATTAGAATGAGACTGCCTATTTTTGCTATGGTTATACACTTTACTCTACTTTAGTGTTATCGTCGTAATTACTCCTCTACTATCGTCGTTATCGTTACTGGCTCCGTTGTGATTGCTGTCGTCGTCGTCGTTGTCGTCGTCATTTTTATTGTTGTTATCTTCACTATCGTCTGTAACATAAGTAGTCCAGTGTACAGGAAATATAGCTGCGAAGACGCATGAAAATAAGGCAGTCGCATTAGAATGATACTCAGTATTACTTATACTCTGACTGGCTAGCTAAGTGTATTGCCCGGACAGCAAAGCGCATTTAAAGACCAAGGGTGCTCAATGTTGGTATACGTATTGAACAACATGAACGGAGGCTCCTGGTTACCGAAAAAGCATACTGAAGAACAATCGGTCAAATCGGGCATTGTCGTCGAATGATTATTGTAGTTACCTTAGAAATGAAAAGGTCGGCGCAATCGATTGGCCATAGTAACGACGAACGTCGGGAAGTGGTCCGGGTGAGATACGCTGGCAAAGTTCTCAAATACCTTGTTGGTTCAAAAGTTTGCTACCATGACCGCCCGAAAATTCTTGCAAAACATCTCAACACTAATGCCGAAGTCACGCAAGTCATCGAATAAAGCAGTCGTCGATCCTTCTCTCCTCATCCGCAACCATCCACTGAGGTCAGAATAAGACAACAACACCTGCGATCTCGCCGGCAATAGCTATGGAAAGTAAGTCTCAATTTCAACGTTGGTTTCGGCCGAAATTCCTTCAGGTGATTGATTCAGTCCAAGCCCCCGCAAAGCCTCCAAACATCAGAAACCTCCAGTCTCTGTCCACGGATCTGCACCTTTGCGTAGTTGACTACTTAGCCTCGTTTGAGCGAGCGGCATTGGCCCTCACTTGCAAATCAATATTATTCAGCCTCGGCTCACAGAGCTTGGCACTGCAAAAGCGTTCCGACTATCGGCGCGAGCTCCTCCTTTTACTGGAACGAGACATCCGCGACCTCTCACTCTTTTTCTGCCCGCGATGTGTGGCGTTACATCCGCCAGAGCTTTCTTGGACTATTGCGAGGGACGAAGAGTACCAGCGGATCTTGGGCGAATCTCGTCCCTGTGTCCGGAAGTATCAGAGATCGCGGCCAAACTGGGATCCATCGCCATGGCTTCCAAGCGGTCTCGACTACGAAACGATCAGGGTCGCCATGACACGGTATCGAGTGGGGAGCTTGTGCCGCCCCAAAGATCTGCTGCCGATGAGTCAACGCTGGTATGGTAAGTTTGACAAGAACGGCTACAGTCGCCCTCATGTCCACCACGACACAGAGTTTCTGGTATCGAGAGGTCGAATGATCCTCTGTACCAAGATAAAGCTGCAAACCTACAAATATGTATGTTCCGGGACGTCATCGATTGATATTGACAAGTCGCTTTACCTGGATATTTTGAGCAAGAGTGCAGACCGGTCACATTGTTGTGCGCACATGACTTGGCAGCGGAAATACCCCTTCATCTTCAACCCAAGTACGATCGAAACCCACGAGTCAGACAACTTCCAGGCCAAAGTTCGCCTGTCAAAGCGCCAGAAGAAAGCTTTTGGGGGGATTGAGACCTGCGATTTCTGCCACACAAGCTATACCTACTGTATTCGCGATGGCGGCGGAAAGATTGACCTCATCTCTTATAAAGATCTTGGCGAAGGAGAGACTACGACGGACCCGAGGTGGAGGTCTCACCAATGGCAAGGGGCGGAAATTCCATTACAAAATATTAATCGACACCGGTTGGTCATTTGGGGTCGCTGGGTTTGGATTCGAATGCGACTTCGTCTGGAGGCAGAGTTGAGAAAGGCTAAGAAGAAGTGCTTCGGCTAGGGTATGCTGGGTGCCGTCGACGGGGATTCTCGGTTTACCTTATGTCAAACAACGATATTCATAGTAGACCTTGGCGTAAAGGCTCTAGATTACAAATTGCCCACATTCTATCCGTCAGTTCTGGCAGGATACCGCTACGTGGTACGCATAAAGACGACGTACACCCGAACTGGTTCTCTCGGTATGCCCGCGTCAGCCTCAATCATAGGCAAATCCCACAGTCAAGGGGGAACATTCCGCTCCTTGTCTCCCATACCTTCCAGAATCGGTGTAGACGTTACGCCCAGCCTGATGATCGTCTTGGATGTCTACAAATTTGGTTGACGGGCAAGCTTGTTCGCGCCCGCATTCCGGACCAGGGTGGTAACAGATGCGGATCTGACAATGGCATCTGGCCTTGGGAAGAAATCGCCTATCCACCTCCATGACAACACCAAGATCAACACATAGTCGGCACTACCGCGCCTCCTGCCGCGAGGCCCCCATCATCCATGGAGTATGCAAGGCCGACGGGATAGCATTTGACTCGCCTTGACGTAGCGGCGAAGCGGGAGCGCCCCTGAACTTACGCGGCCAGGATTCTTGGCGGCCCGCACGGGTGGAGCCCGGATGCGGTCTTGGAGCCCCGAACCCCGGCGCCCAACGGTAATACCTCCGTTTTGATTGGCTGCCTGTTTCTTGGAGGGCCGGGCAAGGCAATTGATCTGGTCGTGGTTCTTCGGGATGTGGGAGCGACATTTTTCGTTCACCCGACGTCAGTGGAGATCGTGGAACATCTGGCTCGCGAAATGGTTGGCGGTTTGAGAATCTGAGCGCTGATGAGAAGGGGGATGACAAAAGCAAAGTCGCGATGAGATGAACATCTCTGGGGACTGCTCAGGGGTGCCTTTGGGGCGATGCAACGAAAGGCTTTTGATCTATTTGGGGAAGGTGAAAAGCATACGCGGAACCGTCGAGAGACTTATAAAGAGTGATCGTCTTCGCCGTTTGATCAGCGAACAGAACATCAGCTGAAATCTGTAGCCTGCATTTCCAGACACTCTCATTCGTCCGTCTTTACACATTCTTTAGCCCCCCGGTAACATTCTTTACAATGCAGTTCCAATTCCTCGCATTCGCTACTGCGCTCCTTACGGGTGTGGCTGTCGCCCACCCCGGCCACGAGCACGGCCTGAGCCACACTGAAATGGTCCGCCGCGGAAACCTTTCCAAGCGTTGCGCCGTCCAGGCCGGTCAGTTCAGCGAGGTCCGCAAGAGGCGTCACGCTGAGAAGCGCTCGCTTGCTAGCCGCCACCTCGCCGCCCGCGACTCGAACGTCACCATTCACACCGAGGGCCCCCACTACAGCACTCTGCAGAATGACACCTGCGTCCTTACTCCTGAGGTCACCAAGGGACCTTACGTCTGGCCCCAATCGCAGACTCTCCGTCAGGACATGAGCGAGGACCAGGCCGGTGTTCCTCTCTACCTGGATATCGGTGTTCTCAACATCAACACTTGCGAAGTCATGGAGGATGTCTTGGTCGATTTGTGGCATTGCAATGCTGTAAGTGAACCCTTAATAAATCCTCAAGACATCAAGGAAGTAAACTAACAATATTTGCTCCAGACCGGCTCTTACAGCTCTTTCACCGGACGCGACCCGAACACTCCCTTCGAGGAGCTCCTCGAGCAGCTGAACATGACCATCGGCCCCGACCTGGACCTGCACACCGACGACACCACCTGGCTCCGCGGCATGTGGCCCACCGATAGCAACGGCATCATGGAGATGAAGACCGTCTTCCCCGGCTTCTACGTCGAGCGCACCATCCACATCCACGCCCAGGTCCACACCGACTGGTCCGTCCGCAGCAACGGCACCATCGTCGGCTCCAACATTGCCAACACCGGCCAGATCTTCTTCGATGAGGAGCTCAGCGCCCAGATCATGGCTCTGGAGCCCTACGTCAGCCACACCGAGATCAACCGCACCACCAACGACATCGATTCCATCTTCGCTGCTGAGGTTGTTGGCGGCTGGAACCCGAACATGATCGTTGAGCCTCTTGACGGCGAGGACGTCACCAAGGGCATGCTCGCTTACATTACCCTCGGCGTTGAGGCATAGGTAGATGTCGTAAATGAGTTGGGCGGAGTCAGTGATTTTTGAGTACATAGATTTAGAGGGAAAATGAAGCAATGATTTTGGCCTAAACTTTGAAACTTTCATTTCTTTGAACATTAAATTAGTCTACAACAGTCGATTTATTTTATGTGAGCAGAGAGATAACCTCGACATGTCGTCAGTAGAGTTTGACCATGTGGGCACTGCGGCAGAAATTCCTCTGCGCTCAAGCTTTATCCCACCGGATGCGGCTGCGTTGCGATCCAGCATTGTTCATCTTATGAACCCCTTGAAACTTTCGCGGCTCGGAGAATTTGCGCAATGTTGAAAGTTACGGGTAAGGCGATCTATTAATTACAGCTATCCACTCAGCGCCGGCGGGATGCGCAACATTTCCGCTCTGTGAATCAGGCCGTGTCTAATGGATGGGGCGCACATCCGCAAGAGAGCAAATATTGACCAATGCACAATGACATGGCAATACAAACAATAATTTGTGACACTGATATTCTGTCAACAAGAATCACCCCGTGTTTATTTTCTCCTCGTTTTGCAGAGCGCCTAAAGGTCTACTTTTAAAACGGTGTAAAGGCCATTAGTTTGCTGGATGCGACGACATGAATCGAGCCTAGCAACACTTCAAGCACTTCGCTCCAGGCGTAAGACTTTCTCAGACTGCAACTCAAATGACATCAGCGATACTGGGGGAGATCAGTCTACAGCTACGGTAGCGGCAGTATCGGTGCCGCCCGGTCGGCTTGTGGCTCCACAAATCGAGGAGCCGAAATGTCTCCACAACGGCATCAGCGCAGTCGGCTCCTCAATTTAGCGTCGGCGATTTGTCTCGTCGGCTCCTCAAATCACTGTCTCATTGTGTCATAAGCGGTACTGATGGAATGAATCCCGCCTAATAGAAGGCACCTTTCTTTGTATAAAACCCGTTGAAAAAGACGCCTCAGATATCAACATTCAATGTTCTTCTAAGCAATCTCTCTAACACCAGATTTCAACGCCTAGAACAGCCATGTCTTCCGATAATTTTCCTACCTGGCAGCCGCGTTTCAATGATCCGCTTCTCTCAACTCGAATCGCCTTCAGCGTGCCTGCGGCTATTCTCATTTTCGTTCTTTTTACCTACCTTCGAGGGCTTTACCGCGTTTACCTGCATCCTCTAAGCAACTTCCCTGGGCCGAGAGAAGCGGCCAAATCGCATAGTTGGCTCTACCAACAAACCCAGAAGGATTACCCTGAAGATATCTATGAGCAAATCCATCATAAGTATGGTGAGACTGCCCTTCTAATCCGTGTGGTACCGGCTGAATTTTACAGCTGACAACGTGAACGAGGGCAGACGCCAAAGCCATTAGAATCGCGCCAAATGAGCTTCACATTACCGATACGAACCTTTACAAGGTTATCTACAGGCAGTCTAACCCTTTCCCCAAGAATGAGCCTTTCTACCTGGCATTCAATGCGCCGTCTCCTACGGTCTTCACCGAGATGGATGAGGCTAAACACAAGGAACGGCGACGCATGTTGAACCCCATGTTTTCACGTGCAGGTGTCCTCAAGCTGGAGGATCTTATTCGCGAGCGATTGGCACTGTTGGAGAGCAAGATTGAAAGGCTTCGTGAAAAGCAGAACATCGACTTCTATGATGCGTTTCGGTACGTCCCTCCATGAAACAGTTATCCTCTTATGAACCCTGATCCATTCAGCTTGGTCCGTGAATTGACGTCTTGGCAGACTCTTGACTACCAACATCATTATGGAGTTTTGTTTCGCCGATAGTCGCGGTATGCTGGAAGAGCAGCCCGACAGTTTCAAATCGCATTTCCTCACAGCTTTCAGCGTTGGTGCTCAGGGTGTGAAGACCCTGCAGCAGTATCCCTTGTTGCGCATAATCAGCAACGCGGTTCCAGTGGGATTATTGAAAGTCATCTCTCCTGAACTGGGCAGCCTCTTTCAGTTGACTGATGTAAGTAGCCCCTTGTCAAAATACTTTTTCCAAGCCCGTAGTCGAAGTATCATCTGACCCCAAATGCTCGGAGCTTAGTACGCGGAGCAGTGCGTGAACCGCTGGCGCAAGTCTGATGGATCAAAAGCGGCTGTCAATCATCCCATCGTTCTCGAAAATCTGACATCGCTGTCGGATGTTGCATTGGTCGGCGAATCTCTCGATCTTTTGGTGGCCGGGTCTGACACGAGCGCTACGTCCGTGACCACCGCTCTCTTCGAGATTCTGCGTAATCCCGCCATTGAGAAGAGACTGGTCGAAGAACTTGACGCTGCTATTCCGGACAAGAATGATTTGCCCCCGCTCCAGACTTTGGAAAAGATTGAGTATTTGGTGAGTGACTCAGACAGTGCCATTGGGTTTTACTTGAAGACTGACTGATAGCACTGATAGACCGCTTGCGTTAAAGAAGGCATTCGTCTTGCTTCAGCAGTGCCTTCTAGGCTTCCACGCATCGTGCCTCATAACTTGTCGGAGCCTCTCGTTGTAGACGGAAAGGTTGTTCCTCCTGGTGTAAGTTTGACTTAATGCTGGCTTGGTGTGAAACCCCACTGACTATGACAGACTATTGTGTCTATGTCAGCTCATACGATGCATTGCAGTGTTGATCTTTGGGGCCCTGATGCTCGATTATTCAACCCCGATCGCTGGTTGGGCCCCGAAGCAAAGGGCCTGGATCAGTATCAGGTTGCTTTCAGCAAGGGCGCAAGAATGTGTATTGGCCAAAAGTAAGCATGAAGCAATTGCGCTCTTTGACACTTCATTTGCTGACTATAGTCTCAACCTCTAGCTTGGTGCCCGTTGAGTTGACGCTTATACTCGCTTCCATCCTTCGAAAGTACAAAATCACCTTCCCCTCTGGGTTTTTGCCTCCCAGAAGAGTCGACAACTTCACTGTAGAGTTGGAGGGAGGTCTTCCTCTTCAGGTGTCACCGCGAGCCTGAGCCTGAAAGAAGTGTGCTAAGCAAGGTGAAAGCTTCCTGCCCAGTCAGTGTATGGTTTTGTTCGAATTGGGAGGTCGGGTAACTATTGTACTAGTTCTACTAGTTCATGGTGTCTTTATCGAATAGAACAATCAATTCCTTCAAGGTGACAGAAAACAACTGCCCAATTTGCCATTCCTTCAGTGATGACAGAATGTTGATCGCCTGGTGAACGGCCTTCGAGTGGCCTCCGGGCAAGTGAATATCGCCAATGCCAGCGACGAATGGACGCGCCTTCTTACCAGTCTGTATCCAATCCCACGCCTCCTCACGATCGCTGTCTTCGTCGAGCCGAAATATGGGGGATTGATTCTGCTCACGATAGCTCTCCCGGCATTCCAGCAACCGGGTCGTCAACGAGCTGTTGTACATCCAAAGAGTGAGGCTTGCAATGAGCATTGCGCAAGGTTCTTGGTAACCACAGGACGAGCGACTTCGGCACTGGCGATAGATCCTCCCAGCATGAAGTGCCGCAGACCTCGCCCTCTCTCCGTGCTCTGCTACCCATGCCGTCAATCTTTTTCTGGTCTCGCGCTGCTTGGACCGCGTGACTCTCCAGCCCGCGAAAGCGTATAGCTCCTTCAGAGGCAATTCTATAATAAGCCCGATGATGTGAAAATACTGGACTGCGACGGTTTTGATACGCGTGGAATTCGATCGCTTGGTCGGATCCAAGAGCCGCCAAGTCTTCGACCAGCGGCCCATACTAGAAGTAACTCGCTCCTCGTCGTTGTTCACTGCTGAGAGGCCTTGGTTTTCGACCTGTTTCAAGAATAGGTGGTCTCGGAAAAAGCAGAAGAGCAGGAGTAAGAGTGCAAAGCCCCCCACGTTCTCTGACAACGAGTTCAGTTTGTAAAGTGACTGCATTTCTTCCCGCAATGTAGACAGATCGTTGTGTTCTAAAATGTTAGCACTCTGAGTAAGCAGAAGTTTCATCAAGAAGCAATTTCACGCATACCTTCGCATGCCTTTTCCCATGCTGAAGCAGATGACTTCTCCCAAAGTCGTTCATGACAAGGAAGTGGCATTTGCATGGCGAGAGCCTCTGTAGGCACAACTGGCGTGAGATCGAAAAGCAGGCAACACTGGCTATCCAGAAGCTACGATGACGTTAGACTTCACGAGTGACAAGTGTGAAGCGTGGTAATATCTCACCCATAAACCAAACGCCGTGCGTCGCAATACCTCCCACTCAATCCAGGCTTCCCACTGGGTTTGGATGTTTGACCGCTCTGTATCTTTGTAAATGGTCATGGCGGCTGCCTGTAACAGGGGTTCAAGTTTTCCCAAAGTAACTGCTAGAATGCCTCTTGTTACCTTACTCCTTTCCACATTTTGTTTATCGTTGGAAAAGGCCATGGACACCTGGCTGAGAAGTACTGTTTGAGCTAGCCAAGCCGGAATGGTGTCGTTTGGTGGCAGATTCCCGACCTATATTTTGTGTTAGACGTCAGAAACAATCTTGCAGTAAATGAGACATTACATACGTGGTATTGCGCAGTGTGATAGACAAATTGGTCAAGTTCAGTCCCAGAGCATGTGTCTCCAGCCAACTTCGAAAAGCGACGCCCAACATTACCAACGGCTAATACCAACAAATACGGGGCGAAGTTGGGATCGAACGTTGGTCGATGGATTATTGGCAATATGTCATGGAACTCTTCGAAATAGAGCTGTACGAAAGCGTTTAAGGTGTTGAGAGATAGGCTTGAGAATGAACCAACGGGTCTTGTCCTACGACTCGTCGTACACGCCCAAGTACTCAGATGCTCAAATGTCTTCGAGGCGAGCTCAGGTACGTGGCCCAAGTTCTCCAGATCGGCGTCTACGCTCGGAGATGCTGAAATGAGCGTTTGGTCGTGCTGGTGCTGGGTTGGAGATTGAAGTAAGAGAGTAGTGGACAGGGGGTCGATCGTGAAGAATTCACTAGTCGTTCCCATGGATGGCCAATTTCCAGTCGGAATATTTGAAAAAGCCATATTACTTGCGAAGTTCAGTATTTGTAGCGCAGAGTTATTGACATTCAATTCTGCTTCGTTCCAAGTCGTGGCGAGCAACTCATCCCACGTAGTGGGAGAGCCTTCAGAGGTGATGAGTGCCATATCTGTGTCATCACCTGTGTTAATTGTGTCAAAGTTAGACAAACTGTGACTACCCGATGGGGCTATTGAACTTGACGGGAATGCTTCTGCTGATGCACTTTCAGACTCAGTGGCGGGTCTCACACTCGTTGATTTGGAGTCTCGTCTAACGTGAGACTTCAACCGCGAAGACTGAAAAGGGGCCATCAGTCATCAATGCTAGGAGATCGCTTTGAGGGATGGAGAATTCCATAAGGCCTTACCTGTCGGGCGCGACGAGGTAAATATTGACATTGTCTTTCCTTTTGCGCACATCTAGTACAAGGTAGCAGTCCGTCGCCATCACATCTCTGTTTGGAGGTGCGACAAGAGACACAAGCTTTGGCTCCCCTGGTCTTGTCGGCCACCTTCGACTGTTGGTTAATTGAGGGTTCGTGTACCAATTCATGTCGCTCAAGGGTGTCTCTGTCAGGGTTCTCGCCTTCAGTACTTGTTCTAGATACCTGAGAATACTTCTTTTCCTCTGAAGTCAAACACACCTTCTGGAGAAATGACGCCTGCATTTGGAACAAGCGAAAGGCTTGTAATCCTCGTGGAGGAAAACGTGCCTTTTTAGATGATCTTGGCGCCCGAATTCCATGCCACATACCGGGCAGGATAATGCCGATGTTGATTTTTCCAACGGTGACGCCATGACTACACTTTGGTCGATGAGAGAGAAGAGGACGGAGGAATTAACCAGATTCAGTCCAGCCGCGGGGAAGGAAATGCACCAAGTTTACGACCAGGGCCGGCCCGCTCTGCATTGCCGACGTCCGTCACAGTGGAAGTTAGTGGCTTACTTGGCTTGAAAGCTGATGCGCAGCAAACGCCAAGGACCTCCTTAACAGCGGGATCAATAGACAGGGGGCACTCGGCGCGGGGGCGATTTAGTCCCCGAACGGTGGATCGTCGTTGAATCATCACCCTCACAATTGGTCAGTTCCGAGTTCATGTTCGCCAATTCAAAATTTCTCTCATATCCAATTGAACGCATTGTCCTATTAAATCAACCGCGATGTATCACCGAGTCCGAGGCCATCGTACTCGCGTATAAGTTTCTCAAGTCACTGTGCTACGTGCTTCGCACCCAACGACTCCTGGGCCGAAATGTCGACCTAAGACCCCTGACCAGTATTTAACAAGAACTGCCTCTAGGGTGCATTATGCGCCAAAGTATTCAAATTAGTTGCAAGCTTCGCATTACCAGCGACCATGTTGCTGGCTCTATACGGCCACCGGTCGAGGAGTCAAGTGGACCATGAGAGGATGCTTAGCCCATACACTGAAGGAGCGACCCTTCTGCAACCAATCCATGCTCTCCGCCGCAAGTTCGATGTCGAAGTTCCAAATCGCACGAGCAAGGAACATGCGCATCTCAACATACGCCAAGCTAGACCTCATTAGCAAAAGAATCGGTTGAAGGCAACGCCTTCCGGGACTTACTTCTTTCCAATGCAGTTGCGCGGACCAAAGGAGAATACATTCATACACTCCTTTCGGTCACTGGCGAACTGTGGGTCATCAAGCCACCGGTTGGGGATGAACTCGTCAGGTCGACTGAAGTTACTGCTGGTGTGATACATGGCCCAATGAGGAATCGACAGGACGGTCTGATGAATTGTTAACAACAATACATGCAAGCAATTTCGATAGCACTTTGAACTCACATTCCCTGGAACTTGCTTCCCCAGAACAAGATTGCCTTCCGGTGGGGTGATTCGAGGCAAAGCGTTAGGTGCCGGAGGAAAGAAACGCAGGGTTTCCTCGAGAACGGCCTGGAGATATGGAAGGTGCGCGGTATTTACAGAATTCATCTCTGACTCGGAGGTAAATGCAGATCGGATCTCTTCAGCCAACGTCTTGAGGATCGCAGGGTGTGTCGTCAGCATGTAGATGGCCCCTGAAAGCGCGGTGGCTGTCGTCTCCGAGCCTGCAATAATGAGTGCTTCGGAGTTCTCATTCAACTCCTCACGAGAGACGGTCTGGGTACCACGTTAGCCTCAGGTTTTCAGTTGTGAAGCTGCAAATCATCACTCTTACCAGGCCGCCTTTCCCAACGGTCATGCCATGCACCAGGTCAGGTCTGGCGTCTGTCAGCGTCAAACGCTTAGACACTTTCTCTCGCGTAAGTTCCTTGTGCTCGGCCGCTTTTCTCACAAGTTGAGGGCTGACGAAAAATGGGAGCAGATGGTTCGCGACAGGAAATCGAGCAAGTGCAGACCGCATAGCTGTGGTCTTGACGTTTGCAAAAACCAATTCGACCCACGGGTGCATAGCTGATTGTTGCAGACAGCCAAATGGTTCTCCAAAGGTCAAGTCTCCAATGATATCGAAAGTCGTGTAGTTGAACCACGCACAAATATCAACCGCCTTTCGACCTTGTTGGCTGTTCTCATGGAGACGTTGGATAAGCAAGTCGATGTAGCCCCTGATCATTGGTTCCTGGTCTCGCAGTGCCGCTGACGAAAACCCGTGAGACATAAGTCGCCGGACGCGCGAGTGGTCAGTTCGGTTGAGGCCAGTGATGATTGGTGGGACAGCATAGAAAGGCGCTTTGCCGTTTTCTGCTTCGCCCGACTTACGGTGGCCCATGACCGCTTGCCACGCCTCTGGCGAGGTGAAGGACAGTTCATTGGGACCGACTCGAACAACGGGGCCGTACTTTTCGTGCATGTCGCGGAGCTTGACGTGGTAAAGCCCGCCCGTGTAAGAGCGAAGCCACGGGATTTGGGAAGCAGCCCATAGCTTTGGGCCAGGATACTTCCGAAGAGGGTGTAGTAGTATGTTGTATAGCGGAAGGAGGACGATGAAGTATACGATGGCCTGTTCGAGGCTTCTAGTCAGCATATATGATAGGAATCATCACAATTTGAGAACTAACCACACTGATTGCAGCAGAGACTGCCGCTACCACTGGGTAGGAGTCTGCGAGACCCGTGAGCCGTGTTGTAGGCAAAGCCATGTCCATATTTGTGATAAGAGAATGGGTGAAGAAGCGTCTGCTCGATTTGTTTAGTGATGAGGTGGTCACAGAAACTTATATTCGCTTCTTCTAAGTTTCCATCTCCATCTCCATCTCGACCAAGCCCCCATCATGTACGGATAGCTCCAGCCTCCGAGTCAATATGCTTGCTTTTTCTCCACGACGTGAACTTTCGCTTCCACGTCATCAACAGGCCAATTAGTTCTACACAACGTTTGGCAAAGGCGGTATGTTGTGGTGCATTGCAGTGCTATATGCGCCGAGGGTTTCAGTTACCACATAATTCCCCGTATCATATCGCGGCACTTGGAGCTGCGACGATCGCGGGATGGAAGGTGGGTGACATGCGGGAAGCATGCGGGCGTCATACGGCATCCGGCTGCAACGTGCGCACGGGTTTTCGGGCGGTTCGAGTTGCGTGGTCCACTGTAAAATTACTGGAGTGTCAGCTACCGCCACATTTTGAGCAGAAGTCGAGACTTCCGAGCTCCTCTTTCTAAGACGAACCAAGTCATGGGTGGTGAGCTTAAACGAACGGGGCATCATCGGGATAAAGCCGACCGGCAGTTGAATTATAGGCGAAAGATGTAAGCCTGTGCTTACATGTTGGTAGATCATTAATGAAGAGGGTTCATATCGCATATCAATGTGAGCATTAGAACAGACGTCATTGTCGATCATGACTTCTTGCAAACAATCGTCATCTCGACTAGCAAAACGCTGTCTTAAGATTGAGGTCCAATAGACAAACGGTCAGCATTGTTCTCAATGATCAGCGTGACTATGTCGAGAACATGTAAGCTCTCTTAGAGAAGCATCAGCATTCACACTCCTAACCTTGCATCTATTCAATGTTTGTACCATTCACAGAACACTATCCAGAGTGACAGTCTACAGAGTAGAGCATGTTTTGCATGTGATTAAAGGCATGGCTCATCAGCTACATAATGGTAATCGAATAAGACGTATACTCTCACTCAGGCCAATCAAGTGGTCTAGAATTAGCACAATGCTTACTTTCCCGCCGCTCCGAATCCTTTCGGAAGCCTCAACCAGACCAGCTGTTGAGTGGGAGTGGGAGTCTCTGTGGTGGGGGCGGCTGTAAGCCACTGTTCCTCCCTAAAGTTTTAGGTACGCACAGCCACCTAGCATTCTATCCGAAGGTGTTCGGAACTTACAGTTCGCCGGAACGTTAACGCA
Source organism: Colletotrichum sp. SAR11_239 (assembly GCA_025328985.1). Lineage (NCBI taxonomy): Eukaryota > Fungi > Ascomycota > Sordariomycetes > Glomerellales > Glomerellaceae > Colletotrichum > Colletotrichum sp. SAR11_239. The sequence continues at coordinate 48,739 of JAKMWZ010000184.1, forward strand.
CATCCAGATTCACACACGCGCAACTTGGCTGAGATAAAAGCGAAGATGCTTCCCATTCTCCAACTGCTTCTTCAACCTCAAACTATATTGCTAGATAGCTGGTTTTGACATGATAATCTCTAGCTTGATCCAATCATTCTCATCAACCATGGCGACTCTGTTAGCGCCGTGCCACATCATCTCATACGCAACTCTACTCGGCACAACTCTCTTCCAGACCTTCGTCAACACCAAAGTTTGTTATAACGAGCTTCCAAAGACAGCTTTCACAACACTCCAAAAGCGACTTTTCCCCATCTACTTTCGATGTCAATCTATGTTGTTGGTTTTGACGGCACTCACATTTCCGCCTAGTGGGCCAGCATCTCTACTGAAAGACAGGCGGGATTGGGTTCCATTTGCCATTGCCGGCGCCACGGCAATCCTCAACCTCTTCATCTATGGCCCCAGAACGAAACAAGCGATGATTGATCGTATTCATCAGGGTACTAAGAAGTCGCATTCGTTCTGCCAGACATTGACGCTAACACTCGAATCCAGAAACTCGCGACGCTAAACGGCCAGACGCTGTTGATGAGATCAGCCCAGACATGCAAGCGTGCCGGAGGCGATTTTCCCGAAATCATGCCATGAGCATTCATCTCAATTTGATTTCAATCGTTGCCATGGTATGGTACGGCGTCAGACTTGGATCCCGGCTGAACATCGACATGGATTGAGGGATTCGTTTCTCCGTCAAACCGACATGCAATTCAGCTGATCTGGGTTCACTTGTTCAGGTAGACGGCACAAAAGAAACTCTCGTTCTATAAGCACAAAACCCATCAATCCAGAATCTTTAGAACTATGCTAAGTGAGCTTCATATGGTACAAAACGATTTTATCTCCTTGGGCTAGCTCGTAGTGTGGTCAAAACGGGTTCCTGGAACTGTTCTTATCCATTAAGCGGCATAAAAACAAACATGAAGTTGTGGCAGGGCTTAGCCGCCTTCCTGCTGTGATACTGATCAATCCATCTTGCACCGTGATTCGGTCTCACAACAAAGTCTTGCATGATTTCAGGGCAATCGAGATGACATTATTATATAACTGATGTTGCATCCGCTGTGCAACATTTCAAGCCCCTACAGCTCCTCGAAATTTTCCAGCTGCCACGGGCTTCCAGCAGCAATAGCCTCGTGCTCTCTACATACGATTCATTATTCATGCTTTTTCATTGAACGTCAGGCACATATGACTCACGGGTCGTAGTGCAAGAGCTCCTGCGCCCCCTCCGATCCAATATCGTAAAAGTCCTTGCAGTCCGAGAATGAGATCTTTGGCTGCCCGGCGTAGAAGTCATCGTACTTAGCGTCCAGAGCGTCGCGAAGGTTGTTGACTGAGCCGTCTGGATGGATCTGACTCCAGGGGAGCCTGCAACTCTCCGCCTTGCAGCTTTTCAAGACTAAGAGAAGGGCATCCAGGCGGTCTTGCACAGATGGCAGTGGCCTATCCAGGAGTTGACCGGTTGCGCTACCGGCCAGGTTGTCCATTTGGCCCGGGTCCTTCTGCTCTGGGCGTCAGCGATCATGTTATTCGTAACTTCGGAGTTGGGCATGTCAAGTTACCTTCATGTCGTAGAACTCGCGTTCATTGCTGCACCATACGGAGTAGAACAAGCTGTATCCATCACCAAGAACACGCATGGCTTTGTAAGTGTTGTTGGCCGAGACTGCAGAATTTAGTCAGTGAAAACTCCGTTTCGATTCCACAATTCTTCTTACCTCCTCCAAAAACATCATAACCACGTTGCGTGCCCCAGAACTCGACGTTGACGTGATCATGCTTGGGGTCATTCTGCGCCTTTGCGATTCCGTCTTCCAAGAAAGGGATAGGTGACCCATCGAAGTCATCACGGAGGGTAATGTTGGCAATCGAAAAGATGGTGGGCGCGATGTCAGTGTGGGTAGTGACAAAGTCCACCGTCTTCCCTTTGGGAACACCGGGTCCACGGATGAGGAACGGAACGTTGATGTCCTCCTCGATAGCGCAGGTCTTTCCGGGCTTGAGACGGTGCTGGCCAATGTGGAAGCCGTTGTCGGAAGTGAAAATGACGTAGGTGTTGTCGAGAACGCCGGCGTCTTCGAGACGCTTGAAAACAGCATCGACCATCTCATCGACAGATTGCAGCGTCTGGAGGCGGCGACGGTAGTAGTTGTCACCGTAGGCGATTTCAGAGGAGTTGAGCTTGGGGATAATCAAGCCCCAGTTGGCCATGCTGGGCTGTTGTTTAGGCGTGTTAATCATACTATTCCTCTGACGAATACTTTAAAAGAAAGGGTCGAGACTTACCTTATCCGGATTGAAATTGTAAGTCCGGGGAACTGTGATGTTGGGGAAAAGGTTCTCATGTCTCTTGGCCGGTATCGGTGGCGTAGCTCCGGCGCTTGTCTCGCCACCGAGGCCGTTGTTGTGAGGCCCAATGGGCGCAATACCGACGAAGAAAGGCTTGCTGCCGTTAAACTTGAGGGCGTCATCCAAGAAACCAAGTGCTCTCTCAGCGACCAGATCATTGCTGTACTCCCCGGGGTACGTCTGTGGCGGGCTGTCGTTTCTTTGGAAAGTCGCGTTCAAGTAAAGATAGGTGTTGGGATCAAGCAGGACTAGGCAGTAAAGTTAGTTGACCTCTGGTCATATTTTCGCTTCCCAGTTACTTACAATCACTTCCGGTCCAACCCTTGGGGTGGGGGTTGTTCCAGTTGTCGGTGCTATGGGCGTTGAAGAGCTTGCCCGTGTAGTAGGTGTTGTAGCCAGCATCCTGCAGCCAGACAGGCAAGTACTTCTCATTGTATCCCTGAGAGACGAACTTGGGATACCCACCTGATTAGAATTCTGGTCAGAAAGTCTCGCGATGGAACGTGACAGGCTTTGCTCACCATGAGGCGGAGTAACATAGGTGACATTAGTGTTGTGAGCAGCTTGGCCTGTCAACAAGCTGACTCGCGACGGGCAGCAGATCGAAATAGTGCAGAAGTGCTTGCGGTAATATGTTCCCTCATTCACGAAATGCTTCTGTACGAACGGCATGTAGTCGAGTGAGCCGAGCTGTTCATCCTGGTCGTCGGTGAGGATGAACACGATGTTGGGTTGGCGCTGTTGAACGTTCTGCGCTACCACAGCGCTGGCGCTGAGCGCCGCGGTCAACAGCTTTGGCAGACTGAGAAATGACATTGCAACGATTGACCTCCAACTTCCGAGTGTCCAACAGCAGCAAAGATTCACAAGCAAGGCGCGGAAGAAGAAGAACCAAGCCCTCCCCCTTCAAGCTCGCCGTCGAGGCTACACCGACTACATATCAAGAATTTCATTACCATGCGCTAATTAGCAATGACGGACAAGTGCATCATTTCTCCGACCTCACAGTCCCATCGGCTTCTACGCAGTACCTTTCGAATGTCACTCCAAAAGGGGGCCGGGCCCCGACTCAAAGGTGAACTAGACGGCGGTCCGGGGGGCCCCGTGGTAACGGGTGTGGATCCTCGGCCGCCCATGCCCCTTCCGTTGACCAACCGGGTTGACTCCATAGTTGACCAAATGGATACCAGAGCCATATCAACGGCTGTCGCCATCGGGTCTTTCGATTTCGTCATTCTGTCAGCTAGCCTAAAATCACTACGATCACCACTTTTTTAAATGGAAATTGGGAGATATTCTCGGACTTTGGCCCTGTTGTAGAAGAAAAAGCTCATGTTGTCAAAATGGGGCCCCGCGGGAAACGTTCCTACATATAGGTATCTGTTCGTGCCTATTGACGCATGTCTCGTCAAAAGTCCGAACTCCGAGTAGCAATTGGGCTACGAGTCAAGATGTGGTGTCTCGTCAGGGTCAGTCGGAGCTGTCCGCCTCTCGCTTCTCGTGCCGGAGGTGCGGTTTGGTGCAATTCGTAGTTGGCTCGTGTCGCCTACCCTCCCGTTTTACACTAGAGGCTCAGCTGAGAGTTCTCATAGAGTATGAATCGGCGCTATGGTTGAAGTCGCAATAGAACGTACGGATATCCCAGATCAATCGATTTTGGTCCAGAATTCCAACTTGCGTGATAGCTACGATGATTGTATCACGACAATTAGCATCTTCTTAGGTTGACGGGATTTTAATTGCAAACAACTACAAGCACGAGTTGTACGAGACATGTTATTGGCATGGATGCATTCGACATCACCGTTCAAATTGGAATTGAGAGACTACTGCGAAAAACTTCTATTCGTCGTGGCATACAGCTTTGTGATTGAGGAGGTATGCCGAAACATGGTGTAGCTAGTATTGATTCATTCTCGATCCAAATGCAAACTTGAATAGAGAGTGTGTGTTCCTATTCTCGGCGTCAATACTCGCGCTGGAGCTGTTGATGCAAAGATTCCAAGCTACGCGTTACAATACGTATGAGGGTTTTGCTAGTTAGCATAGAGCATTCGACTCAGCACCAGATCCAGGGTTGAAGAGTTCGATTCAAGGGCGCAAGGTATGATTCAATAGTTATGCAGTGTAGATTGACATAAAATCTAAGCATTATATATATCATTTAGACTCGCAATTCCCTATGATTCCCCCAGCCTAGGTATACCATCAAACAGAGCCAGTCAGCTCAAAAGACTCCACGCAACGCTGTGCCAATTCCCATCAAGTGTAGACTCTTCCTCGGTTCGCTCATCCAGAGATAGCAAAGGTACTTCTGGCCCTCAACCTCGCTCCGTAGAAGTAAAGCAGCCAGATTCCAATGATTCCAATCGTGCTCAGTCCACCGAGCAGACTCGTGCCCCTTGCGACACCTAAGTTGCCATACAGCGGTCTCGCGAACAGGATGCTCGCAAACGCCAGCGCCGACCGGAAGAAGTCGTTGCCGGCAAACAGGCTGGCTGCGTACTGCGGGTAGCTCAGCGGTACGTACACGAAGATGCACTGCATTACCACGAACACTGTGGCGCCATAGACGGTGATTCCAATCGTAGGCGCAATCCAATGGATTGCAGGCGATGCCGTCCACGCAAAGATGAATAGACCGATCGTGGGGCCAAAAGCCGCAGGCAAAGCAGGAACAAGGCGGCTCTCCTGTACGGGAAAGCCGAACTTGCGGATGCGGGGGATCATGTAGAAGGCGAGGTAGGACATGTACATGGCGACGCCGATCAGGCAGGCGACCAGGATACACAGGAAGACGAGACCGATCTGGCCGAGGGACATGTGGTAATAGACCGGGTAGACGAGGGGGAAGACCTCGAAAAAGCTGTAGTAAATGCCGTAGATGATGGCCGTGTAGATTTGGACGAAGAGAATGGCCGGGTCCTTGAGTGTGATCTCGAGAGGCTTGATGAGGGCGTCGATAACCACGGCTGAGGTCTTGAGGTTCCGCTGGTCGATCTCGGACTGAGACATGAAGCGCGAGTTACCAGTGAGCTTGCGGAGGCGTTTGGCGCGGCGGAGGAGGATGTTAGGGGCGGAGGTCTCCGGGAGGAAGATAAACATCACGATGAAGACGGGGGCGGCGGCCCAGAGGATCTCCCAGAGGGACCAGCGCCAGCCCTTGGCGGTGACGGCGTAGCCTGAGAGGAGGGGACCAAGAGCGGGACCTAGGTGATAATTAGAACGGCATTGATGAGAAGTGGTATCGACAGTTGCTTACCGCAGTATGCAGAGCTAGTCCACATGATGAGTGCAAATGGGTAGGAGAGATTCATCATGGAGTAGATGTCACCAAGTGAGGCAGCTCCCGAAGCAAGGCATGGAGAACCGAAGAGACCCTGCAGGAAACGGAGGACCATCAGGCCGGCGTAGTTGTCGACCAATGGCGCAGGGATAGAAACGATAACAAAAAGAAGCATCGTTACAATGTAGATCGGGTTGCGCCCTATTCTGGGGATCTCGGAAAGGGGGGAGAACACCAGTGGGCCGATGCCATAGCCCAGAACGAAGAGGGCGAGACCCAGTGAAGCTTCAGTCAGGTTGACGCCGAACTCGTTGACAACGCCCTCGATTGAGCTCGTGTAGATTGCTGATGAAGTATACACCACAAATGTGTAGATGCAGATAATGGCGGTGATGAGGAGGCGCTTGTTGTTAGACCAATTCAGAGGATTGCTCAGGTCGTCGGAGAAGTACCAATCCACCAAAATAGCACCATCTTTGGTCTTCTTCGGTGCGATGGGTATACTCTTGGTCCTTTCAATCTCGTGAGCCTCGTCGACTTCCAAGCGTTCCTGTGAGTACGGAGCCGTCTCCTCTCTGCTCCGCGTCCGGGTGGCCCCGATACCGTACGGTCCGGCGTCAGCTGTCTTCTCCTTGGAAATTGTGTTCTCCTCGTCGCTGTGGCTGGAAGCGGAGGAGCTGGCCGGCGCCGGTGATGTTACGGCCGGGGTGGCTTCGGCGGTGTCGTCCTTCTCATCGGAAGAATTCATAACGTCAAGCCATTGTTGCGGAAGTTGGAAGTCGGGCTCTTCTTCCGGGTAGCGGAGGAACTTCGTCCCTGTGAGGAGACGGATGAGCTGGCCCACCGGGGCGTCTATGATTAGGTTCGCCATTGAGACGTTGTGTGATGATGTGGCTTGGGCGCTGGTATCTATGATGCCAATCCTGCGATGGAGCGATGTTGGGTTGGTTGGTTTGCTGTCGCAGGCTCTAGACTTATGTGTCTATGCCTTCAGGTCAAGTATGCTTGATGTTGAAGCTGATGGAGTGGTGAGGAAACAGAAACTAGACATGAGATATTCAAGGCATCTATATACTCATCATCATCTCGGAAGAACAATGGAACAAGCCTCTAAAATCAACACCAAAGGGACTAACATCGCGCCTAGCACGTCAATGATGACCGAGCAGGTGTCAACCCTTCGTCCGTCCGTGGCAGCCCGGGCTTACGAGCACCATTAAACGCGACGCGGAAGAAATCAAGTCCCCTTTCTAGCGTGTGTGAACATCAATTATGAATCACACAGGATCGAAGCTTTCGAAGCTACCGGAAAGGGAGATGGAGCGCATGCATGGTACCGTCAGTCTGGGTTGCTGTCGTGCTCCAGCGGCGCAGGGACTGGGGGCGCCCGGTTTCCCCAATCGGCAAATCTGATTACCACGTCTCAAATCTGCTGCGGTAAGATCTAACCGTGTCACCGGGCCATTGGACCCCCGTTTCGCGTCTGGACTTTGCGATTCAATCCGAGTCGTCTGGAGCAAGAGACAACATCATCTAGGGCTGACGTGACGCTGTGGGGAGGGAGATGGCTTGCGGCGGGCGCTGGAGTTTAGCACGCTAGGCCCGTGTGAGCAGTTGGCGTTCCTTGACAGTGTAGTGAGTGATAATGCTGACGGTCAGACATTGGTGCTTCTGTGTAAGATTGGGATAACGGGCGGTACATGACAGAATCACTAATCCGCCCCACGGATTTTGGTGTATTTATCAGCGAGATCCGGCATCCCTCGTAAATCTGTTTGGAAGGCTGTCTTTGATTGGCTTGTCCGTAAGAAAGAACGCTAATGTGCGGTTGGGGTCAAAAGCTTAAGCCCAATCGTCATCCCGCGCCGACTCCCAGGTTACACCATTCTCGAATGGGAAAATGTTTTCCTCCGACTCTTGTAAATCCGTATGCCGCCAAGCAACTAGAATGCCATTTCTATGTTGAAGCTTAGAGCCTGAGAGAAAGCCGTCGAGGTGCGCTGGTGTGTGGCTTACGTCGGCAGATGGCATCCATGGACGCCAGGGACGTTTGCAGCATACAGTAAGCACCACTGGACAAAATCCCCCTGGCCGTTTGGAAACTTCTTCACGAGACGTGAGGTTGTTTAATTAGCTCGAGATGATGATTCCAGATGTTCGCGTCGTCACATGTGCTGAAGCTTGGATGCCCCTGTGGCTGCCAATAAGGCAGAACCTCTCTCAAGGCTCAAGCACAATGGTCGAATTATTCAGCTGAGAGGAGTCTGTCAGCAGAGCCCAAGTTCATTAGTGCCTGAGCTACGTCTCATGTCTGCATCCCGGCAACAACGGTTTAGATAAGGTTAATTGACGGCAGATGAGTCACGCTGGACCACCCTCTCGGGTTTCCGTTTGAGGTCGGGACAAACGAGCGTTCGGATGTTGCACATGGCTCTCTGGTGGTGAGCGGGAATAGTGCTAGTCTCTGTGTTTGCTAAGTCCGACGCGATTTACAGCTCTGGAATCATCTGCAGCGAAGGGATCTTCAGTAACAACTATCAAGCTTGATTCATCGTCTCTCCAGCTACCAAATATGACCAAACTATGTTTTCCCCTACTAAAATATACCCATAGCCAATATCCGAAAGGCTTTTCTGATAGATTATGCTCTTCTAAGATGTACCCTTCTGCTTGGGTATCGCAATGTTTCGTCTACCTCATGCAGAAATGACAGAGCTCATGTCTTTTATTCTACCCCCTTGCTACTTCATTGACTTCCTGGGCAGCCTGACTTCTGAGCGGTCACATATGCTCAACATATCGTATTCATCACAATCTTCGGGATGCCTCACCTTCTTTCTAGCTGCCGGGCTTCAGATTAGCGACCTGTCGTCAAGTCTTCCTGTCGCATAGCCTTCTTTGAGGTGGAGTCTTGCTATCCGGGCGGATAATTATTATGCTAGCTCTAATGATTCATTCTATATTAATGATTCTATCACTCCTACTCTCCCTATCGTCCTTGCCGTCACTATCGTCCCTGTTGACGTTGTCGTTCCTGTAGTTCCTATCCCCAACGTCGTCTCTATTATCGTGATTATCGTCACTATTATCGCTGATGCCTACTATCCGCCCAGATAGCAGAACTCTTGAGGTTATGGTGCTTATAACAAGGCCAACTTCCTCGAGAAATCCGGCCGCGATAACTTGATAGATCTTTGTGCTTTTCTCGTATCTCAATGAGAGTCTCAATCCTACAGTCTGAAACTTGTCAGGAACAAGTCCGGCCTTCCACTTACACGTTCATTGTGTGAATGGTCTGAGGAGTTTGGTGGTCTTCTTCAACGATGTGGCACTCGGTCCTCTTGAAACTGGCCTTAAACCAGTCGCCGTTGGATCTCACGCGTGTTCAAGATGTGAGCCTTATAAGATGCCCATCGTCCACAGCCCCTGATGGCTCTCAGTACACTACAACTGCACAATACCACCATCAACACCGTCGTTGCAACTGCATCATTGTCACTTACGCCCCATCAACAACACTGCAAAACCGCCCATCACCTAGATAGCCACATCAACCAGATTATCGTCTTCAACTATCGTTGCGCATCCGCGACAATGTCCTCGAGCAGCGACCCGGATCATCTCAATGACGAGGACGCCATGTGCGTTGACAGCCCCGTGGAGCAGCAGTCGCCTTCAGTAAGTCGAAACTTGGATCTCGACCTTGACGTTTCACAGGGTATGGCCAGACTCATAATCGAAGATGATTTGAATGCTGGCGAGCCGATGTGTCTTGACAAACCAGAAGCCTAGCATGTCTCGGGTGCGAACAGACAATGTACTGTAACCGACTGCGTCGTCTGCAACACACTCGCTATCAGCGGCATTGCTAGTTAGATCCCCCAGTACCATATGATATGCATAGCTCTGCTTTCAATTTTTTGGAACCTAGTTCGATAGACAATGACGAATTCGAAGCTCATGATGAGAAGTCTCAGCAGGTATGGTGGGTTCGCAAAGATGTTCTGAGCAGCTTGCGATTGGCTTTCACACACTTGATGTCGTGATCTTATCATATTTTCTTTCCTTGAGATACGTTCCAAGGTTATCGAGTTCATATGGCCGTGCAAGTTCGAACCGACCTGCACCTCTTTTAATAGACACCAACATCTATCAAGCTTGATTCAACAGCCGGTCAGCACTATGACAGCAATCACGACGTCCAAGGATGCCTCTCGTCAGAATCGTCCTCCAACCCACCCGTCTCCTCTCCCAGCCCCGTAGTCCTCTTCACCTGCTCCGCAAACGACGCCATCAGCTTCGCAATGCCAGACTGGACGTCCATGTTCCTCTTTTCCGCCTGCTCCACCAACCACCAGACACGCTCATCCTGCGCATCCAGAGACTTCCTCACAAGCACCAGCAACGTCTGCTGGCTGATCCATGCCTCGGGCTTGGCGCCAGTCTCCGGGTCGGGAGCGTCGCCCAGCATCTCCACGCACTTGTACGCCATGTCGAGGTCGCCCGCCATGACGTGCTCGAAGACGACGTCCGCAAAGACCTGCCGGTCGCCCTTAAGCGCCAGCTCCGGATCCTCGGCCACCAGCGCCCGCCGCGCCTCCGCGTCCTCGCAGGCTTGCAGGAGATACCGCACCGTAACGTGATTCGGGGGAGCCTCCGTGTAATTAGGGGCATTCCTGTAAATCCCCAGCGCCTTGGCATACCCATGCGTCTCAACCGCAGCCTCGACGAGCACATTCAGGGCCGCTATCGGGATCTTATACTCCTTCTTCAACGCAGCCAGCGCCTCGAGGGCTGAATCCAGGCTCTCCGGCTCCTTCTTGACCCACTCATAGATCGAGCGCGCGCTGGCGTACGGCGCGACGGAGATGGCGTTGAACATGATACACAACACCCTCAGCGCGCCCTCCAGATCGCCAATCCCGCCGTAGCAATCAATCAGCGGCTCGTAGTGATGCGCCTGCAACTTCCCGCCCCGCTGCGCAATCAGTTTATTCGCGTTCGTGACCAGCTCGAAGTCGTGGTGCCGCGCCGCCGTGTTGATGATATTCAGCAGTACGCCCTCGGGCAGGGCATACCTGTCCGCCTCGTACAGCCGGCCCCAGACGTACCGCGTGCCCTCGTAATGGTACGCCTGGCTGCAGACATCCAGGAGCATGTGCCACATGGACAGCGGGCTCTCGGCGGCCTCGTCGGCGGCGGCGGTGGTGTGCGCCTTGCTGTGCGCCAGCCGGACGGCCTCCTCGACGAACCCGCGCTGCGCGAACATGAAGATGAAGATGTCGTAGACCCACGGCTGCACGGGGACGTGGTTGTCGATCATGCTCTCCAGCTTGTCGAGGGCGAGCTCGAATTGCCCGTCGCGTAGGAGGCCGAGGGCGACGTGGCCGTCTGCTTCCGGGTTGACTTCTGTCCAGGACTGTTTCATGGCTGCGAGGACCTCGTTTCGGACGATGTAATCGGGGTGAACCGCAAGAGCCTGTGTCGCCACGAGTTAGCTTATGAGCTCCGATACTTTCGCATCTGATATCGTACCGCGAGTGCTGCATGGTGAATGGCCGGCGAGGGCGCCAAGTGCAGCTCCCTCATCTCCGCAAACAGCTGTGCCAGCATCGCTGCGGAACCCTGAACATCTGCCATGGCGACGACCAAGTGCTCATACAGCGCGGGGCTCAACTCGGCGTCGCGGTCAGTAACCAAGTGTGTTATGATCGTCGCCACCTTCTCAAAGCTCTTCGGCTGCCCGCGCAAGACTTCCAGTGCTTCGTACACAGCAGCCTCCGGCGCAGCTCGCAGCGCTTCTATTGGGTCTGGTTTAGAGGGGTCCCGCGGTCGTTGTCTCGCCGGCGGCTCGTCTTTTACGGGCACAAGTCGGCTTCTCGCATCTTCAAGCTCCTTCTGCGTGGCAGCTTCGTGGTATGCGCCGCCCCCGTACCGTCGACATTGTGATCGGACTGCGCGGGGTCGAGTTGTGAGGGTGGAGGGGAATCGAGGTCTCGTTGCTGGCGACGGGCGGGCGATGGCTGGAGAGCTCAGTAATTTTGCTGCAGCATGTGCGTCAACGGAAGGGCAAAGGCAGCGCCATAGGCCGTCGAAAACTATTCGGGATCCCGACATGGGAGTTCGCAATATTTGGGGTTCGCGTTTCTGCCAAAATTCTTGGAGCTGTGCCTGGCAGAATTCGGAGCTTTCATCACCGAGCATCCTGGCCGGCGCGGGGTCACGTGACATTCAATGACTGTTCCTGGATAGCTTTCGAAGTGCAGCAATTTGAACACGGGCAAAGCACTTGAGCAGGATCTTCATCTCATGGATATCTCTTGTTTGATTGTAGAGTACTTAAAATGATTCATTCGGCGTGCACGCGTTTCCAGGCCGAGGTAGTTGCTGGTGATGCCTGGGGAAGTCTCCAACCGTCAGCCCAACAGCAGCACGCCCTGTCCCTCCGTCGCGAGACGCTCTTTGGTGGGTTCCATGGGCAGATGCTTCTCTGCTTTGGTATTATTCTGGATTCTGGACCTCTGCGTGGCCCGTTGCGCCGTAGCTCATTCTCGCATTCCTCGCAGTCATGGAAACCTCCCGCCTCATGATGATGGGCCGCGGCCCCTTCCACGGCCGCCTCTCTGTCCTCTGCCGCGTCCCCTGTCTCCGCCACGGCCGCCGTGGTCACCTCTCGATTGTCCGCCTCTGCCTCCGCGGAAACCTCCCTGGTTGTTCTGCTGGTTCTCCTTGACCAGATCGATAATATCGTCGGGAACTCGGAGGTATTTAATCTGTTGCAGCGCGTCAGCATTCCGTGTCGCTGGGTCTAAAATGGGTCGCGGGCCATTGTTCATACGTTGTTTCCCTTCACGTAAACCTCGGGTATCTTAACAAACTTGTCACCTTCCTGTATCCACGTCAGTCGAGAGCGTCCAACCGATGTCGGGGGGAAGCCGTCGCGTACCGGACTCGTCTGCACGACCTCCTTCAACGTCAAATTCATCCAAGTGTCGCACATGACGAGGTGGCCGTTCAGCGTTTCGCCGTTCTTGAGCTCTACGAGCATGGGGTGCCCTTGGGCAGCGTTCAAAAGACCGAGGGGTAACTGCGAGAGCGGGCCAGAATTAGCCAAACATGCGGTGGCAAAAGCGAATAAAACATCAGAATCGCAGTCGCCTCTGCATGCTCTGAGCATGAGATGCGGCGCGGGCATACGTACCATCTTGCAATCTGGGCTGCGTGAGCTTGCCTTGGGAGAGGGAAGCTGGGAGCTCGACGCGGCGGTTTGCGGTTATGCGACCATCAGGAATTTAGTGGGGCACTTTGGTTTCGGTGAGCTTCAGGTGTGCAACAAGCGAAGACCAGCGGCGGCGGACCCTTCGTTCTCACCTTAGGCCACTGTGGAACAGTGAATGACGTAGCTGATTCGTGGAAGCAAAGAACCACTAGAGCTTCAATTACACCATCTACAAAATCATATTCCGAAGTACACAGGACATCTTCATACAAACTGCAGCTTCTTTCTCTTCCCAGAGCATCGTACCAGCAAAACTCACAAACTAGCAAGCCACGCAGACGAAAATCGATGGGAACATCACACCAAAATGCAAAAAGTTGACCAACGCGGGGCTCGAACCCGCAGCCTTCAGATTACTACACCACTCAAGAGCGGATAGAAGTCTGACGCGCTACCATTGCGCCAGCCGGCCAGGTTCGGGATCTCCAATTGTTGATTGGAGGCGTTGGAATTCGTGGTCAGTTTGTGGCCTAAGTAGCGCAAATGTGGAGAATCCGTGTTCGCCCGACCCACACCTGAAGATGCGAATCACTCGAGTTGACGGCTTTGTTTCAATCAATCGTGATGCTGATCTTTCTTTTGCTCAACCTGTATTCTCTTAGTTTCAGAATTCTTTCTTACCTCAGCCTCAGTCGCGCGCAGTCGCCTCTCAGACTTCATCACCCTAATGAGTCGTTTGTCACGAGTGCTACTTCACATTTTAGCAAATGCCATTTCAACTTACACCGGTTGTAAATGGGAAAATTGCTCCCGCCACCGCGTCTGAATATTATGCGCTAATCTTAGAGTCAATCGACTTTTAATAACACGTCAATATCAGATATACGATATTAGCGAACACTGTCAGCAGTAAACGCTTTCTATTTCCCTTCTAACCTCGCCGTCAATGCCTGCCTGCTATGTTTCCTTCAGAAACCATGATCAGACCATATCCCTGAGAGGCCTATCCGCCGGCATTACACAAACATGCAGCTGATGAGGCCAGAAGAGGCTATGAAGATTGAAATGAAAGGCATAGAGAAAGCGCTGCGTTAGCGCCTGGCCGGTTTATCTACCCATCTCGAAAATATGCCACAAGACGGTGTAAGACAACGTAAACGCCTCACTCTAGATAGGCACTCCATCTTATTGAAAGCAGAATTTAACATCTATCGAATCAGATATGACTAGCGTTATCGTCTATTAACTTATGTGCTACACTAAACTGCTTCTCACTGCTGAGGATCTCTTCCCGAGCCGTCGTTTGCTCCCCGTCCGGCGACCCACACACTCCGACCCCGGCCCGCTTCAAAATCATCACCACATCCACCTCCGCCCACCGCCCCATACAGTAAGGGCTAGGGCACCCTCCTTCAACAACAGCTGGTCGGTTAGCTCAGTTGGTTAGAGCGTGGTACTAATACATCATCAGATGTGTTGAGTAATGCCAAGGCCGGGAGTTCAAGCCTCCCACTGATCATGATTACAGTCGTCCGCGACTTGCAACATCTTTTTTGGACCGTTGGCTGAAGTTGCTGCGTGAGCAGCCTCATGATGACATTACTCATGTACTGTCTAGCTGGACATATGATACATACACATAATCATAAGAGCAATTTACTTGCGTTTTTCCCAGTCATAATACATAAAGTCCTACCCAAACGCCCGCTTTCCCTTTCAGCCGCTTTCCTAAAAGAAAGAAATCATGCTCTCGAATCCCGGCGCAAGAGGTTTCCGGCATCGTGCAGCTTCACGTTCTCCATGGGCTGCGCGCCGCGATCGATTCTGCCCCACCCAGCGCCCCAAGTTGGCACCTGTTCAGGTGGTATTTCGTTTGCGTTGGCCGTGGAGGGACCGTAGGAAGAAGATACGCCGCTATTTCGGAAAGTCATGGCGTACTCGTCCGAGCTACCGGTGCTATTATTTGCACCCCTGTCCTTCCTCCTCTTCCGCCAGAACCGGGTTTGATTTCTCCTTCTGCGTTCTTCTTCGGCTAGAAGGTCTGGAGACGTCATGATGCCGACGCGGACAGCCCGAATGTTGCTCATACGGGGGTAATGGAAACCAGCCGGGTGGCCACCAGCGAAGGGGTTCCATCTGCCGCTGTAGCGCGGGTAGTGTGATATACTGCCGTTGCGACCGCGATCGTAAGAGGTTGGGGTCTCGCCGGCCAATTCTTCGAGCGTCATTCCTTTCGTCTCGGGGATCAGGAGGGTGGCGAGCATGCCCAAGAACATGAACAAAGCGAACAGCTCGAGAAGACGGTCAAGCCATGGCGAGCAGGCATTGCCGTGACAGTCGGCAGGCGTATCCTTCGACAACAATGGGATACTAATGATTTGTGCAAGAATCGCGCCGACTTTGCCCATCGCTGCTGAAATACCGTGGCCCGTAGATCGATAGCGTGTCGGGAAGCACTCTCCCGGAACGATGAAGGTCGTCGTGTTCGGGCCTGTCCATGTTAGTTTGGTCAGCGAAGACGGCGCGTTCCAAGCACTTACCGAAGTTGAAGAAGAATTGTCCAATGATGTAAAGCGTGAGGAAGATTGGGTGCGGAAGCTGATGAAGCATGAAGCCCAAGATGCAAAATAAGACGGTCAGGACGAAGAAACCCAACATCTGCAGGGGCTTGCGACCCATAGTATCGATGGCGAATACACTAGCCCAGTACCCTAAGATGACAGTGTCAGCGGAAAGAGTTGCGAGGCATATTTGCAAAGAGATTCATACCAGGGATAGCTCCAGCAGACGACAAAATAATCATGCCGACTGCTTGATTGTGTAGCTTCTCGTAGAAATTGGCTCCATCGCCATAGCCAATAGCTTGAAGCACAGAGGTGTTATTCAATCCTAGGCCATAGAATGCCAGATCCTGCCTCACATGTCAGCGTGTTAAAACATTGTTGAGGAGCAGGGTGACATACGAGGAAGAACCAGGACAAGGCGGTGCCCGTCAAAGTCTTGAAGTTCTTCCACTGAGCGAAGAACGCAAACGTATCGCGCCATGAGGCACTCGGGGTGTTGTATGCGGGTCCGGCCTGTTTCTTCATCCTGAATTGTAGCTCTGGATCGACTTCGCCTTTTGACTTGCTGGCCATATACGCCTTGATGTCGGCGTCAGCCTTCTCGACATCCTGCTCCACATCAAAGGTATAACGGGGCGTCTCAGGAATGGTGACGCGGTAGTACAAGGCAAGACAAGCTGGGAGAGCGCCGACTCCGACAATAATTCGCCATGAACGGTCGGCAGCAAGTTGACAACGTTCATGACAGCTGGCAATCGTGGTGACGTCGAGATAAGATTCTTTGAATGCTTCCGCCGTAATGAGGGCGACGACTGAGGCACCAAGTTGGCCCAAGCCTTGCATGCTGAAAACTGCAGCAATCATGGCTCCTCTCCAGCGGGTTGGCGCAAATCTGTCGCGAGTGTAAGCTCGAGCATTACCCGGTAAAGGTGATAACAGGAGAGATAACGTACTCTGAGGTGATGACCGAGCTGAGCGGATAGTCGCCGCCAATTCCAATGCCCTGCTCGTTGTCAGTTATGCGGGCGTAGAGGAAACCCATCATGACCCTACCATGATAATTCTCCAAAAGATCATTAGCCCTGTAAACCCAACGGACTGACTTGGCGAGACAAGTGCAGCGCTCAGCGTCGCCAAGATAATGATGCCAAGTTCCACTCCATACATCCTCCTCCTGCCGAAGACATCCGCAAGCCAGCCAAATACAAGCTGACCGATGATTATTCCAGCACTAGTCGAAGCCTTAAGAGCGGAGTTGACGGAGCCCGGTAACTCTCCGTGATTACCGCCGTAGCCATGCTGAATTTGATCCGGAGGCCCTTGCCAGAAAACAACCCCAAGGAGGGTGATAATAAGGTTGATTGCAAAAATATCGTACGAATCGAGGAAGAATCCAACACCTGCTACCAAAATCGCTCTCACATCTGTTCCATTGTGTTAGTGAACACGCGTCGGCGAATGGGCAATCATCAACTAACGGTATAAGCCGAAAGGAACTTTGTCAATCTCGCTCAAAGCCAGCCGCCTCCGTAGGGCGGGGTCTGATATGTGCGAATAGTCGTTGTAAAAGTTGTGAAAAGCATTGTTGCCTCCGTTGGTCCGCCGGTAACCCCCTCGCTCGGAGGGGGTCATCGGCGGCGGTAACATGTCGTCCATCTTCAAAAGTCTAGCGGTTGAATGCTCGAGCGGTGAGGGCGATTGTTTACGACGGCGTTGTGGCCCGATCTATAACTCGATGGTTCGCCCGGCAGCCATGATGAAATCGGAAGTCGTTCGTATACCAAGATGCGTCGGCCTCCTCCGGTGATCCTCCCCTCCAGCGTCAGTCCAAGAATGTCGTCGTCACAAGCGGTGTCGGTCGACTCGATGGGGTTCTCCGGGTTATTAGAGGTTGGGACTCGAGATACAAGTGATTGCGGCGAGATCTCTGGGCGTTGAAGATCAGGGGACTAAGTTCAAGCGGCTCGGATGTAGGTGCGCGGGACGAAGGGGTGTGGGAGAGTTTAAAGGGAATGTGCTGCAAGACCGTCTGGGCCGCAGAGGCGCATGCCACCTACGTCCCGCAGGATCCGTTCTGCAGGACGTTCGTAATGGCACACCTGATGGGGCGAGCGAGGGGCTGAACGTGGGCGACAGGGTACGACAAGGCAAGCCTGTCGCAAGGGGATGCCTGAACCAGGGATGATGGGGGTGTCGGCCGCGAAGTGACCGATTGGATAGGCGGAATGGGACGGGGAACGTTATGTCCGTGTTGAGTGTCGGCCTTGTCTTTGCCTGTAGCATCAGCAAAGACGTGGACTGTGCTTGATGTGAGGTTAAGTGACGCAGGAAACGACGATGATGTAGGACGATAAACAGAAGCGGAAATGGACTCGTTGGACGAGGTTTAGGTTGAAAGGGGCCTTATCGTGGTGGTGGTTCGCATGCCTCCAAGGTTAGGGGGGTTGTTTATTGACTCCCGGTGGGAGTTTGGGGGCCACACAGTCCAGGAACGGCGAGCCCCAAAGTCAAAAAGATGAGTGTGTCGGGATGGAGAAAGTATGCAGTCATTTTGGGAAGCTCGGTGTCTGATCCCAAAGGGAGAGATGTCTCAAGTTGTTAATGTGTAGCGCTAATTGGAGAAAACTTGGAATGAGACTGGAGATTGAGTTTTCTCGCACTCTGCCAGAACCAGTTGAAGAGACGAACAAGAAACGTACTTTAAAAGAGTAAACGGTAGTGGGCGACTGTGAGTGTAAGAGAATGGATGCAATGAGTGGTACGACGTGGGCCCAGAAGGTGCAGGTGAGATTAATCCCGGGCCACGTGTTGGCGATACCGCCGGATGTTCACTCTTCTGCCAGGGGCGGGGCTTTCTGTACCGGTCGAAGGGCTGGGCAGACGACCTAAGGAACGTTGACATGGCGCTAATGCAAACTCGAACAGAAATGCAGCAGAGACACCGAACGCTGAAAAAGAATTCGTCCTCGTTGTCGTAAGATGGCCCCGGCTCTCAGCGGACAAGCTTTGGTTGGCCATACGTACGCTTTGTGGAGGGGGATGGGATCGGACAGATGTGAGGGCCAACTGTTGGTCATTTGAGACGAGGAACAGTAGCAGTGCGCGGCCAGCCAGGACGGAAATGGGGGAGAGGGACAGGCCAGAAAGAAAGGACGGGCAGTTGCCAAACTGTCACAGAAGCCGGACCTGGCTGGACTCTGGGTCTGAACGCACAAGGTGCAGTACCGTGGATACGAATAACTTGGGAATAAACTTGAGGAGGCCAGACGCCAGCCCGTGGATCTCAGACATCAGGGTGCATTCGCATCCGGAAGCTGGAAATGGGCACAGGCAGGCAAGGCAGGCAGGCACAGGCCCACAGCTGAGGAAGGCAGGCAGGCAGGCAGGCATGGACGGGAGACAGGGCAACACAGGGCAGGTGCCAGGTGCAACCCCACGTTGCCTCAGTCATGGAAGCCCCCACCTCGCTTGCTTCTTGCCCGTTGAATCGTTAGTCAACCCTGCCCTGTCTTCACGCCTTAAGAAAGTGCTTTCCTCCAGCGGCACTCCTTCCCTTCGTCCTTTTCCATGTTGCACTGTTACACTCAGAAAAAGGCGCGTCTGTGCCGTCCGCAACGTCCGCAGGACACTCGTGGAGCGGCAGGGAAAGTACCCTTTATGCGGTGGCTCCTCCCCACTGATACCAGGCAGGGGTGCTCCTTCTAGAAGGGCGCTGGAACACCGTCCACACGGAACCCTCTTGACGCAGACCGGCAGCAGATCTGTCCCGATTGGAGCCACTGTCAACCTGAACCCAAAGCCTTTCTTCTCTCCCACGAGGGGTGGTGGCTTGATGGCGGATAAAACACGTTGAAAACGCGCTCCTCTTTGTCTTGTCTGCTGTCCAACCATACGCTGCCGTCTTGACCTCTCTCTTGCCCAGCCACGGCGACACAGGACGCCTCAGCACGCCGCATCAGGTTTACCTAACCAATTGCCAGCACAATAGCCGTGCCCAGGTAGTCCCGTCCGCCTTGCTGATGACAGGACCACCTCGAACCCCCCACAGTCTCCAGATCTGCCAATGCACTCGCCTGCCTCTTCACCGAGACGGACAAGGGTTCCCCGAGCCAATGGCAAGGATACCCTCTGACACGTGGACCTCGTGGGCCTCGAGACCGAGCCTTCTCCGGCTGCTGACGATGTGCGGTAGGGGGGCCGCATTTCTACACTTCCATCGTCGATGCTTGGCCAGGCTGTTGCTGGTTTTTTTTTTCGCCTGGCTGAGAGAGGCGGAAAAACGACTGCACTCGCTTCCGCTCAAGCATGACGCTGGTGGCAGGCAAATGATTTGTCGAGTCGTGCCAATAGCCGGCTGACGTAAAACGTCTCAATGCGCCCTATTCCCGCTCTTCTCTTCAACCACGAAGCAAGCTCGTGGTCTTTGCTCGCGATTAACTTTCGTTTCACTTCTCTGTGGAATGATTGGCGAGTCATCTTCTGACCTCATTCTAGCTTCTTGCCCCGCGGAAAACCTCCGTTGGCGCTGTTCACGCTGTCTTTGTGGCGGAGGCTAGCAGATATGAGTTCAGGAATTTCCGAACGGTTCTTCATCTCCAATCCATCTCACTCCGCGTGGCAACCTGCCGCAGGATCCTTATTCATGTCAATAGTTGCGGGCGTTCAACAACGGGCTCGACTCGACGATGGCGGACCATTCCGCCGGCGTTCATAATTATCACATTTACACAACAAAGTTGACCAAACAAAGTTGGAGTCTCACGCAAGAGACAGCTTGAAGTTGACACACGTTTGCGGCATCGTTCGTCCCTCGTACGGACGGTGCCAGATACGTCGGCCATACGGTGCCCCCCTCCGTTCTGCCCTGCGCTGAGATAACCTCCGCACCCAGATCTGACGTCCGGTGCCATGTCACACACCACAATATGGGCCGGCGGGGATCTGAATTTCCGGGCGTCAAGTGGAAACTCTCGCGCCTGGCTCTGCCTATGGCATGCTAAGAACTGAAGTCTGGAGATTGCGTACGGGTACTGGTTCCGCTTCATTGAAGTTCTGGACTGACACGTCACGTCCGAATCGTCCGCTTGAGCAGAGACATCCCAACTTAACGCAGCATGCAGAGTTCCATTTTTTGCACCGTCTATTTCCATGATCGCTGACTTGTTGAAAGAAACCAGGCCTGTTGAAACAAAACAAACACACAAAACTCCACCGGACACCACCGTCAAATCTTTTCTACCAGGCGGTAATGTCGTCTACCTCGGCCTCTCCAAAGGTGCTACTCTTGGTCAGCTGACCCACACCAACTTCCTCGACCTCCTCGCCCTGCTTGCTCATAATATCAGGCAACGTTTCTTTCAGGAAGCCCAGCACGTAGTGGTTGACTTGCTCGAACTGCAGCAAGAAGGCGTCGTGGCCCTCAGGGCTGTCAATACGCTCGAGCCTGGCGTTCTTGATGTGCTCGGCGATCTCCTCCTGCTCAGCGAAGGTAAACAGGCCGTCGCTCTCGATACCGAGAACCAATGTGGGTTGCTCGATAAGGGCCAAAGCCTCAGCAATCGTCGGCGCGCGGTCACGGGAGACATCGTGAGTATCGAGCTTCCTCGTCATGGCAATGTAGCAGTTGCTGTCGAAACGCTTCACAAACTTCTGTCCCTGGTAGCGCAGATAGGACTGCGCGGAGAAGTATGTTGAAGTAGGGAGCTTGTCGCCGCCCGTAAGGCTGTCAGTCTGTGGACCGTGGAATTGGGGGTCAGGAGCGTCGGCAACTGCGTCTGCCGTCGCGCCGTTAGTTGACGTCTCGTTGATGCCTCCCTGGCTGTTCTGCCGCGAAATGGTAGCCCGCTTGACATTGTGACCGTCGTTGTGAATGTGGAAGTGGGCCTCTGACGGCGTGCTGGGGCGGGGCTTCTCGCGGATAGTCTGCCTCCTTGAGGGGTCCGGTATGTTCCGTCCGAAACGGGACTCGAAGGAGTTTCGGCTGCGGTAGGTCAGAAGAGCGGACATGCGAGCGGCGCCGAGACCGGTCGACGGCGGGTCGTCGAATGGGTAGTAGCCGTCGTCGTACTTGGGGTCGGCATAGATGCTCTGTCTCTGTGCCTCGCCCCAGCTGATACCCCATGCGCTGTGTCTGCTCGAGGTTGCGATAGGCACAATGCAGCGGATGTACTCCTTGCCCAGGTACGCCCACTCCAACACAAACATGCCGCCGAGAGATCCACCGATGACTGCGGCGATTTGCTTTACTCCGAGCTCATCCAACAGCAGCTTGTGCAGGCTTGATTTCCGTGTTAGTTGATATAGGTATCCACTGGGGCGAGCACACTCACTTGACATCATCACGGATTGTCGTGAGAGGGAATTCGGGCCCGTATCTCCCCTTGGACGGATCGCCGTCCTTGGCAGTGACTGGGCTTGCGGTGCCGTAAGGGCTTCCGAGAGCATTCATGCACACAATGAAGAATCTCGAAGTGTCGAATGCTCTTCCGGGTCCACCGAGGAGGGGACCCCACCAGTCGCTGACGTCTGCGCTGCCAGTCAAGGCATGGCAGATGACCATGGCATTGTCGCCGTTGGCGTTGAGCTTGCCCCGCGTGGTGTAGGCGACGGGCACATTCTGGAGAGTGACTCCCGACTCGAGGGTGAAGGAGGGGATAGTGGCGATTTGTTGCTCCGGAATCAGGGTAGCAAACGGGTTCTCAGGCTGCGTCTGGGTTCTTTCTTACAGGTATTCAGTCACCGGTCTTCTCATCTCATGTTCGGGCGCGCATGTGTGTTCATAGTGGGGAGGGACAGAAGGGTTGTTCAGGACATTGAATGACATGTTGGTGTAGAAGAGCATTTCGAGTCACTTGACTCATAATTCTTAAAGGATTACACTGAGACGGGGTCGCGTTGAACGCGCCGGGGCAAAGGTTATACTGACCGTATCTCGGCTGAGAGCCGTTTTGTAAATTTTGTTCCGTCATCCCGACTTCGGAACCAACGAGGGGCAGCGCGAGTCCGGCAGAATGAGGTAAAAATGCTCTCAATTGGCGATGCAACGAAGAGTCGTAAACAAAATGGGACAAGGGCAAGGTTTCTGGGGACCTGAGGGTCCTTTGCGATGGCGAGATATGCGAGATATATGAAGAATCTGGGGTTGGGACTTGCTGAGAATGACTCTTCACTGGCCGGCGTTCAGCGAGAAGAAGCCAGAGACCAGTCCCGAAAATGGCGTAATCGCTCCGGGGGTTTCTTGGGTAAGTAGGCAGGTACGTACTCCCGACAGTTTTTTTGCGTTGTGATTCATTGGCTCCGCGGGGTCGATGACTCAGCCAGCAGCTACAAGTCCTCGCAACGGCGGATTTTAGGGGCACCCCTGCAGATTTGCATGTAACCGATACATGCCGCCAGCCGGTACAGAATTCGCGTCTGGCCCGCCCCACTTCCAGCAGAGCCGCCCCAGACGGGAGTCGTGGTCAGAGCCGACGGACGCTACCTGCGCTGACAGCCTTGTCTTTTCGTGAGGCTGCTACCTACCACCCGTTTGCAGTGAGCCAAGTGGATCTGAAGCTCTGTCTCTGTGGTGGATCACATTGCTGCAACTGCCTCTTCACGCGAGAAATCGTCCATCCTCACCATCCCCGTCGCCAAACCCGAAAAGTCACCCAAGTCCAGCCAAACGGCGACAACGTTTCTCTAATTATTGCATCGTTTGTTTCGGGTCTATAAATCGTCCCTTCGGAAGACACGATTGCGCCTACTTTTATTTCCTTTGTGCACGTCATTCCTTGATCTAGCTATCGACACGCGACGAGAGCTCCTTCCCTCCGCCTGGTACCTCACACTCCTTCTCCTTCCACCAGCTGCGCGCGCGCAAGCGAACGACAAGCAACTGACCAGACATGCCGACAGGAGAGAAATACAGAATCGACGCGCGTCTCCAATGATACCCTGAACGAAATCGCGATCCGAGAGCAACATGCCTCCGAAGCGCAAGGCTCGCGGCGGCCTCGCCAACGAGGGAAGCAGGCCCTCTCCTCATCGGCCCGGCGACACAACCATGGGCCAGCGCGACAGAGACTTCTCCGAGGGAGGCGGAAGAGGCGGCCGCAGTGGTAGGAACACTAGACGAAACGACCGCCGAGATTCAGCACAGGGACAGCAGCAATCACAACAGCCGCCCGCGACGAGCTCATCGAACCCCTCCCGCGTCACATCCCCAACTGTCCCCAGACCTCCTTCGGCACCATCTCAGTCGCAGCAGCCGGCGCCGGCACCAGCCACAACCGATCAAGCGGCGGCCACCGCTGCTGCCTCGATATCCCACCCGCCCTCTCCGGTGCCGACAAATTACTGCTACGAACATATCACCGACGATGCGATCGCTTCGTGGACGGCCAAGAGCCGACAAGAGCTGATCGAGCATGCCAAGCAGTCCAAGGTTGATGTTGACATTGAAGAGCTGACCAGCATCTACCAAGAATTCATCCATGCTGTCTTGGAGGGCCGCCTGTCGCCCGCCGACGCTGGCGCGTGCATGAAAGAGATACTCGGTTCGGAATCGCAAGAAATGATTAAGGAGTCATTTTCGTTCGAGCCGCACACTCTCTTCCTCGACACGCTGTCAATCATCTTCGACAATGATCGCGGACTCTTCAAGCCCCAGCTCCGCGACTTTATCCAGTGCAGCGGCATCTCCCCTGCCCTCCTCCGCCAGGTCCTCGATGCCCAGCTCTTGCAGGATCTCGGCCTCATCCGCACCACCTTCGTGAAGCTCGGAATTCGCCACGCCACCAACCTTCTTTACCGACAAGCCAACTACAACCTGCTGCGCGAGGAGACCGAGGGTTACTCCAAGCTGATGACCGAGCTTTTCACGACCAGCAGCTCGGAACCCCCCACAGCCGAGGCAGCCCACGCAGCGTTCGAGCGTCTCAAAGGCCTTATCGGAACTTTTGATCTTGACGTCGGGCGTGTTCTCGACGTTACGCTTGATGTTTTCGCCGCCGTGCTTATCAAGCAGTTCCGGTTCTTCATCAAGCTGCTTCGCGTCAGCTCTTGGTGGCCTCGCAACCAAAACCCGCCCTCATCCATCTACGTGGGTGGTCTACCCAACTGGGCTCTACCTGAAAACTCACACTGGCAGTCGAGTGATGAGTCCGAAGCAGAGGCGGTTGAATTGAGACGACAGCGTGATGTCGAGTTCTGGAACAGGGCTCGCGAGATCCATCTGGACGCCTTCTTCCAGCTTGGGGGAAGGGAGGTCACGGAAGAGAACCTCAAACAGTTGGAGGCATCCGAGTCAACATCCGAAGCCGAAGTCAATGCCGCCTCGGCGTGGATGAAGGCAACAAAGACGCTCCCGCCTCAAGGCAACCGCACTGCTGCCCAGCTCCTGGGCTTCAAGTTGCGATTCTACTCTTCCGACGCCCGAGATGCCGCCGACGTGCTGCCGGCCAACCTTCTCTACCTAGTTGCGCTTCTCATCAAGGTCGGATTTATGTCAATCACTGACATTTACCCTCATCTCTGGCCCCTGGACGATGACATGGAGACTTTGAGGGAGAAGCGCATGAAGGAACTCGAGGAGAAGGAGAGACAGAGTCGACCTGGTGCCGCACAGAATGCGCTCCTTATGGCGGGTGCTCTTCCTGATGACACAGCACCTGTGCCGACCACTCGCACACGGGATGCCTCCGGAAAGGTCGATGCGGACGCGAAGACCGATGCCGGCGCGGATGAGAAGGAGAAGCTACCGGAACCTATGGAGCAGAAGGCGGCATTGCTCATCTGTCTGTTGACGATTGGCGCCATTCCGGAGTCTTTGTTCATTCTTGGCCGGTTCCCCTGGCTCCCCGAGGCTTTCCCTGAAATCCTTGACCGCGTACACCGCATCCTCAACCACAGCATTGAAAAGGTCTATCAGGAAAGCCGACCCACACCCATCTGCTCCGCTGAGTGTCCTGCCAAGTCGATTGCCGACCTCGACCAGAGCGGCGTTCCTAAGGGCACTGTCAAGCTCACTACTACACCGACCAAGAAGTCCATGAAGTGGCCCTTCCCCGACGGCTTCGACCCAAGAGACCAGCATTACCGATTTTACTGGGACGAATGGGCCGACAATGTCCCTGTTTGCCAGACCGTCGAGGATGTCTTCACCCTGTGTGATACCTTCTTGAACATCTCCGGCGTCAACATCGGCAAAGACCCTGCTCTACTGGCAAAGTTTGTTAGTATCGGAGCTAAGAGTCTTGGACAAGATCGGACCCAGGAAAACCTCGACCGCTGGCAGGAACTTCTCCGACGCATTTTGGTTCCCGCCCTCAGCATGACTACAGCCAACGCGGCAGTCGTGAACTCTGTCTGGGACCTTCTCAAGCTCTACCCCGTCACCACCCGCTACTCAATCTACGCAGAGTGGTTCGAGGGCCAAATATCCAGACTTCCAGCCATGAAAGCAGCCTTTGCCCGCACTCGCATCGAGACCAGAGGTGTGATGAAGCGCATTTCGTTGACCAATCTTAGCGAGATGGCGAAGTCTTTGGCAAAGACCAGCTACTCGTCCCCAGGCATTGTCTTCAAGGAAGCCTTGAGCCAGATCGAATCCTACGCCAATCTTATCGAAGCTTTCGTTGAGTGCGCGAAGTACTTCACTGACTTGGCGTACGACGTCCTGGTGTGGTCATTGATGAGCTCCCTCGGCGGCAAACAAAGAAGCCGCACCCAAGAATCTTCGATCCTTCTGACCAGCAAATGGCTTCAAGCTTTGTCCAAGTTTGCCGGCAAAGTTTTTAAGCGATACTCGATTTTGGACCCGAGCCCCATCCTTCGATACGTCGATGATCAGCTGTTCAAAGGCAACTCTACGGATCTGATCATTCTCAAGGAGCTCGTAGCCTCCATGGGAGGCGTTGTTCAAGTCCTTGATTTTACCGATGAACAGATTCTGGCCATGTCAGGAGGTGAGGTGTTGCGTCGACAGACCCTGCTTGGTCTTCAGGACAAACGTTTCGAGTCGGGGCGCAGTGCCAAGCGCCTCATGCAATCGTTGACCGAATCGAAGCTTGCTGGACGTATTCTCATCAACATTGCTCAATACCGCCAGTCAGCCATCTTCAAGCTCCCTGATGACGAGGCTCATATCAAGTACATCGGTTCCGTTATCGACGACAGCCACCAGATCTTGGTTCAGTATCTCGACCTCCTGCGAACGAACTTGGAACCACAGGAGTTTGATGCCCTTGTCCCTGCCATTGCGTGTTTGATGGATGACTTTGGTCTTGATGCCAGTCTCGCTTTTCTCATCGGCAGAGAAGGCGTCTCTCACGCCATGTTTGCGAAGAAGCCGGATGCTCCAGCTATCGCGGATACCGACGGAGATGTGTCTATGGTGCCGACTGGCGAAGAGACGACTGAGGCTGAAGAAAAGACGCTCACGCCACAAGAAATCCGGGAGAAGGCGAAGAAAGATGCCATGCGCCAGATTCACGAAGCTCTTGAGCCCCTCATCGCCTCCATTCAGTCCATTACGCCCGAGGCTTCTTGGAGCAAGCTCAGTTCTGAGTTCTACGTTCTCTTTTGGGCACTTCAACTTGGCGACATCGAAGTACCTGCCGCAAGCTACAACAGTGCCCATAAGAGAATTGCCAACTTGGCCAAAGATCTCAACAGAGACCGTTCGGACATGAGCCGCAGCGGCGTCAACAAGAAGAAGACCAAAGAGGCCGAACTTCAAAAGATTGGCAACGAACTTCCCAAAGAGGCTGATCTGCAGATGAAGAGGGCACGCGTCGTCAGGGACTACATGTCTGATCGCATGGCCACATGGTTCACAGGTTCGGTTACCAAGCTGAACGGTATTTCGGACGCAATTCTGGAGCAATGTTTGCTACCCCGACTCGTGCTTTCCGCCAGCGACGCCGAGTACTGCTACGCCCTCATCAGAAAGATCCACAGCTTCGGTGCACCCAACTTCCGCTTGAAGGCTTTGTACGACCGAATTTTCAATGTCAACCGACTTCGGTCCATGATCTTCACTTGCACCGTTCGTGAAGCCGAGCATTTCGGAAGGTTCCTGAACTGCATCTTGAAGGACCTCGCCAAATGGCACCGAGACTCCAATGTCTTTGAGAGGGAAGCTGTCGGCAAGCGTAGCAATCTGCTTGGCTTTGCATCGGAATTTGATGCCGAGGGACAACCAACGGCGTACTACGACCACGCGCAATTCCGAGACATTCTGTACGGTTGGCACAATAAGCTCAACCTGGCTTTGAAGTCCTGTCTCGGCGGCATGGAGTGGATGCACATTCGCAATGCCATGACGGTTCTCAAGGCTGTTCTTGAATTCTTCCCAGCCGTTACCTTCATGGGCAACCAGTTCATTGAGCAGCTCAAGACCATCACCGAGCGTGAGGCAGCCTCCAAGACTGCGACAGCCGGAGAGGAAGGACACCGCGTTGATCTTTCAGTTGCTGCTCAGGGTGCATTGTCCGAGTTGCAGAGAAGGAAGGCGAAGTGGGTATTGCCAGCAGGCTTCCGCCCAAATATGGTGGGTCGATCAATCACAACCCAGACAACAAGTATGCTGACCACCACCCAGAACGGACAAGCCCAAGGAAAGACGAAAGATGGCGATGCGGCAGGTCTGCGCCCGACCGCTGCCGAATTCAAGCCTGGCTCTGCCAAGAGTGCAGCAGAGCAGGAGGATGGAGAAGTCAAGGACGGTAAGGATGCCGAAAACCGACCGTCTGGTCCGTCGGCGCCCGCCAATATCGGTCAGAAGGATGCCAATCTTCCTCCCAAGCCCTCTGGTGCGCAGAGAGACTCAGCAAAACCCGGTGCTACCCCCTCAGCCAACTCTGCCGCCTCGAGCAAACCATCAACGCCGAAGCCCCATGTCGGTACCCCGTCAAATAACGCACACCAGAGGGACGGCCCCAAACCTATTCCTACAAGCGCGCCTTCAGGCCTGCCTAAGAGGCCCGACGTGCCTATTCCAGGCCACTACCGCAACCACTTTCCTCCTGAAGGCCTGCCCGAACGCCGCGACCAGAGAGACAGCCGCGAGCCACGTGGCCCCAGAGATTCTCGAGAACCCCGTGACTCCAGGGATCATAGGGAATCACGGGACTCTAGAGACCCTCGGTTTGTTGAGCCCACTCGCCCTGATCGCAGCCGCGAATTCGCCAATCAGGAACGCCGTGGACCGGACGGCCCCAGAGAAGTCGGTCGCTTGTCAGAGAAGGACTGGCCCGGCAGACAAGAACCTCAGCGCCGCGAACACGGCACTCATGATCGTGACAACCGCCAGTCACGGGACAGACAGCCTCAGGCTAATGGCCGAGCTTCTGAGCCTGGTCGACTTTCGAGAGACACAGTCATGTCCACGCCGCCCCCTCAAGCAGCACAGCCGCCACCTGAAGAGCCGCCCATCAACTCTGCCCGTCTTGCTCTGATCCAGGGTGACCAGCCAGACAGGCCCAGCCGTTCAGAAAGGCCACCGCGGTCATCCGAGCCCGATCGTCGCAGTGGCAGAGGACCTCGAGGAGGCGACTCGGACCGTTCTGACATCATCAACCCGGAGCGTGCCGCCTTGATCGGAGAGACTCGCCCGGAGCCGCCATCACGTCCAGCACGGGATGAGCCCAGAGAAAGAGGCACGCCTCGCGGCCACTCTCCCAGACGCAGTGGACGCTTCAACCCAGATACCCCTGACGCCGGGAGAGATGACAGACATGGTCGCTCTCATCACTCAGACCATCGGTCTTCGAATCGGGATGCACACAATGAGTCCCCAGCTACACATCCACGAGCCGATCGAGCTGGCGACCGTGACAGTAGCCGGCCTGGACAGGACAAGGGTAGGGAGGCATTCCTTGGCCCCAGTCGAGGCTCTGATCCCGATCACACCCGCCAAGACCACAACTATGGTCGCTTGAATCCCATCCAGTCTGTCGTTACGAACGAACCGCCCTCCGGACCTCGTGGTCGTGGCCGAATATCCGCTCGAGGTGGCGGTGCCATGAATACTCCCAATTCAAGATCCGATGGACGCTTTCCCGGCACCGATAGCCCGGCGGCGCCTGACGAGAGGCATCCACCAACCGGACCGGCCTCGGGTAGGGGGCGCAGGAATCAATACGACCCGAATCAGAATCAGTCCGTGAGCTCGCCTACGACAGCGACGCCCACTCCCAGCACACACCCCGACCGCGCTCGTGTCATTAACTCTGGACCGCCTGGCCCACCAACTCCGGGTGCCGGAGGCCCAGCCACTGGAGTTCACCCTGATCGCCTGGCCCAGATTGCGCCGCCTCCGCCACCGCCACCTCCGGGACAGCCGCCCAACCATGGCCATTCCCGGCCGTCGCTGCCTCCTCTCAACACCCCTGACCGGCCTTCTGGAGGCGGCAACAGGAACGTCCAGACGCCCACCGGCAACTTCCCTGGTCCGACCGATGGTGCACCTTCTGGACCGGCGTCAACTGACAGAGGTCGCGGTGGCAGTCGAAGGCAACTTGCGGGTATCAACAATACTTTGCAACAAGCCCAAGCTAACATGCCGGACACTAGCCGCGGCACTACCATCCGGGGACGTGGAGCAGCTCGCGGTAGCATCGCTGGTTCTGACGCTCAAGTGTTGACCGGCGCGTCTCCCATCTCGACTCCGACTCAAGAACGTCCGGATCCAATCCGGCAAGATCGCGGCCAGGCTAATGGAGAGGATCACTCACGCAACGAGCACGATCGCAGCAGAAAAGAACACCGCTCGGACCGCGGCCGACAGTCAAGACGAAGCAGCCGGGAACGAGAGCAGCGCAGTCAAGAACGCGAGAGGGAGCCCAAGGAGCCACGTGAGTATAGAGACCGGAGGTCCGGGGCCCAAGGCCATTCTTCGAGCAACCGAGAGGAACGCGAGCCGAGACGGTCAGGACGGGATCCTTCCGGTAGCACCAGAGACTCTCACTCCAATGCCGCCCATGGCAACAGCCGCGAGAACATTGGTGGAGGTGGACGTGAGCCACGTCACCGTGGCGATCGTGGCGACGGCGTGCGTGCGGATGGAGCACGAGGAGAAGCAGGTTCGGGAGGACGTAATGAAGAATGGGGTGGAAACACGCGAGGTGCGCCTAGAGGAGGACAACGCGATGGCGGATCGAGGCAGAACGATGACCGACGTGAGCCGCGAGAGGAGCGTGGTCGCAAGAGGAGAAGCGAGGACGCCACCGGTCTCGGGAACGATCGCGAGAAGAGGCAGAGACGTTAGGAGAAATCTCGACCTTGGAGCAATGGCGGGGGATGTTTCTGATGATAATCGACAAGAGGGAGAGAGAGAGAAGGCCATGTTCGCGAAAGAGGAAAGAGAAGATTATTTGAGTCGATACGACGACATGCGGCACAGAATGGGCAAAGAGGACCACACACATTCCGCGACGAGCATTCATTACACTGCTACTATTATTTTACTTTGCGAGTTTTGCACGACTGGTCAAAAGGGATGGCCGAAATTCCAAGTTCAGATACAAAGACAATCCACTCCGTGTCAAACCCTACAAAACACATCATACACATACATCGTCCTCGTCGCTCGGACATTATCAGGGGCCGGCGCAGCGCAGCTGGGAAGAAGGGACAGATACATCTCGGTACCCTCTCTTGCCTGGTGTTGCGGATGACAGCCCTGCGATTGCACGCACCCATGCGACCTTTTAGACTTGCATCCGCCCACGCACTACTTAATGATTCATATTCACTTCGTCGACAACGTTTTATGATACCCGATACTTTTTTTAAACAAAAGCTTTTGCGCGTAGAAATCAGGGCAAGGCTGGTTGATGCTTTTCAGATTGGAGGGGATGTAGAGGCATTGTAAAGCAGCTCGAGGAGCTTTCGTAGAGATGGACGGCTTGCGAGTGTACATCATCAGGCATTGGTTTAAGCGGGTTCAGGTAAGAGGGGAGTACTTGTATTACTGTGAGAATGGTAGGAAAGAAATCCAGATTCATTGGTTTTACTCTATGGTTGAAGTATGGCTGTCCGCTTGGATGTGAGAGGGGGGCTTGGGGTGTGATGGAAATGAGTTGGACTGACATGTGTCGAGATGATATGACCTTCTAACGTATGTCTTTGTAATTCTTAAATAGGGCTTTCACATCTCCCATTGATCTAGTCAATCAGAGGCTCTTCCAGAAGCACATCTCGCCATATCTGAGCCTAATTTTCCCCTCAAGCGGAGAGCCAGTTGCAGCGGGGGCTGATATTGGCGCCGCCCGAGGAGCTCGCGAAGATCGGGTGGTAATATCTTCCCGAGATGTTGCCCTCGAGGGGCGTTGGGGCTTCGCATGTCTGCGTGTTGTCATGCCAAGTGCCTGGCTTTCCGCCGTATTCGCCCGTTCCGCAGTTCCGCTTTGCGTAGGCTTGGAAGCTTGCTTGGTACGCGGCTGGGACTGCTGGCTCGCAGCTGAGTTTGTACTGCGGGTTGCCGGCCAGACCGAGGCCGACGAGAGCGAAGAGAATGATGGCGGTTGTGAAATGCACTGTGACTCTGTGAGCTTTCGTTCTTATAGACAATTCAGTTTGAAAAGAAGAGACAAGATGAGGCAGCGAAAGAGAATGAAAATAACAATGATGACTTACTGATTCGTGTAAGGGGACTGGGCACTTCGTCTGTGTGGAGAGCAAGTGTGTGTTGGTGGCTGCCAAGAGAATGTGGGGATGAAAAAGGGCAAGTTGCAGCTCACAGAATATGTACTTGCCTACTACAAGGCAACATCAGTAAAAAAAAAAAAGGAGTACTCCGGCGAAAGATTGTCCTTCATCTCAGTCGGCGACTGCTTGTCTCTCCAGAGCGTACAAGCTTTTGTCAAATCAAGACATGATATATCAACACGAGCCCCTGAAGTGTACGCCATTCAAATGATACAACGGTTCTGTAATTAAAGCAGGGGTTGTCAACAACAGAATAATTAGGCTGGTCATAGTTCTTGAACTCAAACCAACGCCGATATCCGGACTCGAAAACGTTAATGGCAGAAAAGCTAAATTTCAAAAGGAGGCAGAGCCTCACAATACAGCACACCCTACCGGTTGATTAATTTTCAGTCTACGATTCTCTGCTAAGCCACACTTCACTCTCATGTATGCTTTGTTTAGGCCAATTGTCCCCAGACCACAACATGCCACTCAATCTGGCACCATCATCGATGGTAATGCTCATTTACTTATGCAAGAATTTCCAGAGCAACGAGCAACGTTCTGTTTTGATTGTTCATAGATCACAATGGCATAGGGTTGAAGCATCTTCAGGACTGCCGGTAGTCTGGAATGCTGCATGGTTGCGGATCACTGTGCAAGCCTCAAGCCTAAGACTTGGCACCGCAACAAGCAATAAGCGGCCTATATACATCCCAACAAGTCCCGTGTAGCTCAGGTGCTAGCGGGTGTACCCGAAGTGTGGAACAGGGGTGATAATTACGAATCTACGATGCCCGAAGGTCCCCCTATGTGACGTAGCTAGATTCACTGAGATGCTCGCAGCAGATATGCGGTCACTGTTGACCAAGAGGTGACAGTTGAGGTTCATCAAGGGCTTTTCCTCATATCGATCGAAGTGGGGGTCTGTGATGCCTTGTGCTTCACCGCCATCACCGGTCCTTGCACCTCATCGATTGCAGGTGGACTACACCACGCGCGATCCGCGGATAGCTCCGTATTTCCGCAAGTTCGCTCAGTTACAAGATTCCCTATTCGCTAGAACAACAAGTCGGTCAGTTGAGGGAACGTCTATCCAGATAGAACCCCGCTGCGCATGTAATGGCACTCGCAAGCGATGGGACATTGTTGAACTTTATGTATTCGGCATTCTTCTATCGAGACATAAGCACCAATCAGCACCAGGGAACAGAAATACTCAGTGCATTTAGCTGTACATTCAATGGGCATATACGAATGGTCAGCACTGATATCCGATTAAGGTACGCTCGGCTATTTATAATTTTGACGTACAATGAATGTATGGGACGAATGCCGCTTAAGCGAGGATATCCTAGCTCTGGAGACGGTTCTGAAGCTTTGCCAACCGGAGCAAAATATCGCTCTCGGTCTCGCAATCGCTGAAAAGGAGATATTGCAATGCGAAATGTGCGGCATTCTGTATTTAATAATGGCTTCATCGTGCCTAATAGTCGAAGCTGTGCATTCGCCTAGAATAACAGATTTAGTAACCTTTTCTAACAAGGCTTGATCAAATGGCTGCCTCAACTCTTCCCGTGGCGGGTCCTCCGTTGACTCCAGGAATGGACTTCGGAACCCTTTCATACAGCGACCCCAAGGCACAAGAATTCGACTCACTTGCCTCGGATGTACTTGGGACCATCAAAGGCAAACTTTCGGTAAGCCTACCAAGAAGTTGAAGTGCCATCCCAACTAAACATCAGTCAGGCTTTGGACGAGGCCGACACACTGGCCGAACTCGTCGTGACTGACAAGATGCCCCGTGGCGAGCTCACGAAGACCATCTACATTGATGCTCGGCCAAGTGGCACTCGCCTGCTCGAGTCTCCGCCTCCGGGGATGAGCGTAGATGTGACTATTTCTCTGCGTCCGGATATGTTCTTCGGCTTGGCCAATGGCAACCTAGACGTGAACATGGTTGCCCGTATCGGCTTCAACGCGCAGGGCGCCAATCCTCCGAAGTCACACGATCTCTTGGATCGCATGTCTCCTCGGCCGTCCAAAGTCATGAACCCCAAGGACTACACCTTCTCCGAGGAAGCGCTCCCGAAACCGACAACTGACATTGCGGAAATCAAGCGCGACATCAAGAAATTTGGTTACGGGTATGAACATTGCTCATGGCGATTGATAATCGCAAGACGAAAGCAGTGACTAATTTGAGTTTTCAGGTTGGTCAAGGATGCCTTGGCGCCGGAACAGGTTCAAATTTTGAGACGAGCCATTCTCGAGCAAGCTGCCGGTGAGCGGAAGGCTGGTGTGGCTGATATCGAGGGCGGAACCAACCAACGGTTATGGTATGTGAACGCTCCGATGATCCTTGTGCCGCATATGCTAACAATAATTGCGACTGAAGGAATGTTGTCAACAAGGGAGATGAATTTCTAGACCTCCTGAACCACCCACTGTTTGACGAACTGCTCACCTGGTTTCTGGGAGATTACTCGTACCTTTCTCAGGCTTCGGTCAACATCCTAGGGCCTAACAACATGCCGATGCCTTTTCACCGCGACCAGATTCCTATGAATCCCTTCACAGACGATCCAGTTGGTCTCAGTTTCATGTTCTACATGGAGGATTCCAGCAAAACGAACGGGGCCACGCATGTGATTCCGGCCTCCCACATTGGTCATGTGCGCCCATGGGATCCAAACAGCTTTGTAAGTCCTCTTTCAAGCTAATGCTGAGTGATAAAATCGCTGTTCTCGAATACGACTGACACGTCACGCGAAGGATGGATCCATCCCAGCTTCGGCCCCGGCAGGCACTTGCCTAGTATTCAACACTACGGTTTGGCACTCAACTGGCGTCAACACCACCAACGCCGAAAGACCCGCTCTCATCTACGCTTTCAACCGTTACTTCATGGGTTCGACCGTGAACCCGTATCTGAGCTTGGGGAAAGATGTCTTGGACAAGTTGACTTTGCGGCAAAAGCAGTTGCTGGGTTTTGTTGTGCGCCCGGCATTCAACTGGGTTGGCAAGACGAGATCAGCAGGCGAGCCTGTTGAGCGGACTGAGGACGTTGGTAAGACGAGGGCAGAGTATGTGCCGATTGGTGGTAAAGCTACTGGCATAGCCAGCATCTCAGAGAGATATACTAGATAGCGTATCTAAGTGACTGGGGCGTGGGGCATGGGGGCGGGAATCAAACCGACGCGATAGAGAAAACTTACTTAGCTAGCTGTCTATCGCTCGTTTCCAGAATGAAAAGTTGGAGATTGAATCTACGCCTGTTCCAAATTCTACAGAAGGCTGAACCTGGATCAAACGCTCTTTTTACAAAGAGTTTTGTCGCCTATCTCTTGAAAGTTGGTGCAAAATCGAGGATTGCATGGTCATCCAATGTTGAGATTCCTGCTGTTCATGTAATCCTTCAATTATCTAATGTATTAAGTAAGATTTCGCTTTTGTAGCCGCTCAAAGCCTGGTTGGGCACGCAACTGATATCCTTGCGCAAGGGGTATGGACAGTTTGATATATCCGCAAGAACTCAGCCAGCTAACATTTGCGCAGATACATCGCCTATGTGGTCTTTGATTGGATAAGATGAAAATGCAATTTGCTTGCTACGTAGCCGTCGTTAAGTTAAAAGCATACATTCCCGATGAAACCCTTTTTAGAGCAGCACGACAAGAACTGGCTGTTTTTGTCCGTCACGCATTCTAGATTCAGTCCACCTCCCATCGTTCCAAGCCCTTTGCAGCAGTCTCTGGTAGCTGCAGTGCTATCACATTGGCATTGTTGTGCCCGTTTTGTACTGAATCATGCGTGATTAGGGATGTATATACATTTGATGGAAGTGACTGGAGATGATCCCTTCTTGCGGAAGTTGACTTACAGAAGTTGAGAGGAAGTCTCTGCTTCCCCGTTGCTAGGCACAGCAATTGCTGTCGCAATGCCGAGATAGGAAAGACAGATGCATAGTGATGCTGAAACTCTCATCTTGATAGCTGATGAATTGATGGGCAATAGACGGAAGGAAATTCGTCTTCAAAACTGAGATAGGATAAGAAGGTACCCTCAGCGCGACATCTAGCAATGATCGCAAGGAAACTGATTGTCTTTATATGCAAACGGTCAGTCATGTTAGCTAATGAAATTTAGTACCTAGTGACGAGTCAGACGAGAAATCACACAAGGATTATTAAGTTTCCATAGTCTATAAGGCGCTGGAAACATGCGCTTTTTTCGGGTCTGTTGGGCCGTAACTTGTGTCACATTCCGCGTAATCGTTTTTTTGTGCGGGTTAGTAGGTAGGATTTCTCTATGGGAAATCTGTACGAACGTCCCGACTGAAGACAAGCTTTGAGAGCTACTCAACATGCGACGAACCGAATGACTCGCAAAACCTAAAGAAGGGCCGTAGGAAGTGTCTCAAGGCCTATTCGGGTTTTGGCCTGACGCTTTGAGCGAATGCGACACCAAGCGAGAACGGGTGCTACTGGGGTGTAGATCGTTTGGGGGTCTCAAAAGTGTCCGGCTTTCAGGGATGTGACTTCGGCAGCCCCGGCCGGCGTTGAAATCCTTTGACCACGTCGGGCCCATACTCCAGCCCTGACTTCGATGAGCTATGCTACGTAAGGAAGTTGTCGCCATCCTCAGCTTTGGATGCTGGTTATGGAGAATTGAGAAAATTGAGAGCTGCTGTGTTCCCAGCTGTGTAGACGCCAATCGTCCCGACCAGTCGTTTACGTGAAGTAAACGGCTTTTGCCAAGAACAGCATCAACAACGCGTAGATGGACCCGCGAGTGCCTCGATTCGCGAACCGCCGTTGGCCGCGAAACACCAGGCGCGGAGGCGCTCCACGAAGCGCCGGCCGGCACACTTGCCGAAGGGCTAAACGCTCGCATGGGAAATCTTATGTAGTCTTGTTTGGGAGACGGGCGGCAGATGCAGAGAGTAAAATCGAGCTGCCGTTAGATGTACAAGCTATCATTACGCCCAGTAGAGTGAGTAAGAGGCAATGGAGTTAGTGTTCGCGTGAATGTGTTCACGTTTGTCGCCTGGCAAACCAAGCGTCTGTGCTAATATTCAATAAATAATACATAAGTCAAATGACAAAGCCATATAGAGGAAGTAATGTCTAGATCGTAAAACTGCGAATGTACTAGGTATTAATATTAGATATAGAATAGCAAATAGTTTCTTAGTGAGCTCTGACACTCGATATGCTTTCTGAGGAGTGAGACATTCCTCGTTCTGAGAAGAAGAAATTATTACCTAGATAGCTAAGAGTCAGGTAATGTCATCACCTTCATGATGACTGGCGTTCAAAAGACAGCCAAATCGGCGACTATGTCCGCACTAGAGGCAGCCCTTATCTCCACACTGGTCTGCGAGAGCCCGGAGGCGAGGGAAGTCGAGTGGCACAAGACTCCAACTGGGAGCCTATCGAGTACCAAGGTTAAGAAGTTGGGTTAGTAATCCCACAAAAAGAAAGATTCCAGCTGAACATGCATGTCGCATCAATGCGCAGCAGCGTCTGGGGTAGCACAAATGCAGCGATGACAGTGCGACTAATAAGCAGCCAGAAAAGCAGGCGGGCAGCTGTGATTGATTTGTTCTTTTCGAAGTTGCCACCAGTGCCATTGCACTTCCTTATCAGCTTTGCACAACATCGAGGTGTGATTGGACTTGGGTCGAAGGCTGAATAGGGCGAAGCAGTAGGCATGGAAAGGACGGGTGGGATCTAGATTACACGGCGGGCGTTGTGAAACATGAGTGATTTGTTTGGTCAATTCCGGCTTCTTATCAGCAAGAATAAACTAGTCTTTCTTTGGCAAAGATTGCGATGCCCTCATACGCCCTCAAGTTGTGTAGCGATGGACTGCTTTTCTTCTCCCGTCATTGGGCGTACTGGGAGGCGCAGACATCTTGTTATGCGGTCAGAAAGTCGGTGTCGCTATCTAAAGAAGAGATCATGATGGGACTCGAACATATGGAATTCATATACACGGGAGCAAAGAGCACCCCTCATCCATGTGCTTGACCGCTACTTCCATTCTTTCTGCACAGTTTCACTCAGGCCCTCACACTTCAAGCAAGCGATGGCCACCAGACAACCCCCAGCCGAGAGTCTGAGCACAACACGGACGATATCCAGCATTCGCGTCAAAACCAGTAAGTGGTCAAAAATACCAGGTTGTGCCTTGATCACTTACAGTGCGCAGAAGACGGGGAACGTAGTGTTGAGTACAACGAAGACGATACGATTCAAGATCTCAAGCAAAGACTCGAAGCATCTCTTGGCCACCCTCTTGACGCCCAAAAGCTCAATTTTTCTGGGGAAAGCTCAGGTGACCCAATCGAAGAAGTTGAAAACATAAGTCTTGTAAGGACCTTCGCAGAGCGACAAGGTAACTTGTGCCTGCACGTGAGAGACCTAACAATATCAGATGAGGTACTAAAATGCGTCCGTCAGCTAAGCCTACTTGTGCTGACATGTATAATTAGGAAAGCCGAGTCTCCTCTGGACATACTAGCAACACAATTGGCAATGGGCACGCGAGCGGGCACGCGAGTATCATTGTTGGAGACGACTACAGCTTGAAGGCACTGCTAGCTCTATCAAAGGTTAATAGGGAGAGCATGATCCTCAGCAGCAAAAATCGAATGCATAGTGCCAAGGCTGAAGACACGGCAATAGTGCGGATAGGACAGACAGTAGGGACGGAGACGGACAAGCAGAATCAAGTGCAGGAGACCACTAAAGCGGCTGGTGAGCGATTCCGTAGTGACTGACTGCAATTCGCGTATTATATGATGGACTAGGCAGTTTTGTGCGTTCATATTATCACCCCGACGGCAAGTCAAATGGTCACAAGCACACGCTCTGAATTCAAAAGTCACAAATGCATAAATGCTATGGCGTGGAATCAAAAGCACAATAGATTTTCAGCTTCCGTACTTAAGCTATCAAAGAGATTCCATGCCTCTGGATAAGGCCGGATGGGAAAAGCATAAACGTCCTCTAAAATGACACCCCAAATCGACTCCCAACTTGCACCTTAGCGGTGTCCTTGGTATTGACTGCTTTTGCTGAATTTGAAGTCTGCTCGGTCAAATTTGCGCTACGGAGGAAAGCTTCACCGTACTCGTTGCCCACCTGAACTGCAGCATCGTTGGATGCGTTGATGTCTTCGGCGGAATTTCTGCTTTTAATCGTCTGTTCTAGCTGCGCAGCAGCTGAAAACAACGCCCGATCAATACTCTGCGCTACTTCTTTCAGAACTGCTAGGCCTCTGCCATCGCTGAGTTCTTCGATTTCAAGGGCGGCGAGTTGGGCACACACAGCGTCCATAGGAAACAACTTTTCCAGATCATCAATGAAGCTTGAGATTCTGTTCACGGTGTTTTCGAACTCTTGGCCGTCGTAGAGTGCCCAAGTTGTCTTCTTGAGTAAACTCATGCCTTGTTGCCTTCGTCGTGCAAAGCTCTTCAAACGATCATGAAGGCCCCAAAAAACTGGATTCAAATCCGCTTCCGTATAGACGACAAGATCTTGAAGCGTCGCAGTCTTTTGGTATCGTAAAGACGTTTTGTGCGCGGCCTGGAAGAGACTGATGATTTCTTCCAGGATGGATTTCGCAAGCTGGACGGGCTGTTCCTTTGGCGAATGTTCGCCAAAAGCAGGATGCCTATTGGCACCGACCGCGTCTCCCCATCTGCTGAGGCGGGCCCAGGCGACATCCAACTTCAGCTGACATGTCTGGTAATCACGCCCAATGTGTCGTCCAAGCTGGATGTACGTGAAGCAGTCCACGCAGTTGTTGAATAGAGCAGCAACGCTTAGGGCTCCAGTGACGACTCCGAATACTTCTGCCATGGCGAGGCGATAAGTCTAGTGCATGACGATGTGGAAAAAGTCAGCTGGAAGCTTGCGCCCGTTTTTATGTCCAAGGATGCAAGTCCATCCCGTGCCAGGCGCTGGTGCCACCCTCCACTTCCATAAACCAATAAACACACACTTGTTGCAAGCCAAAGTTGCCACGCAGCAAGCAGCCGTTGGCTGAGCTGATTTATCAATTTACCCTTATCAGAACAGCTTACCTGCATGCACCGTCTCAACTGACCTACGCCCGAGGCAATCCACAGTGCGTACACAATACTCTCACCCGTGGCAACTCGACCGTGTGCTCACTGGAATCAGCCCGTCTTGGCAAAAGAAACCTTCGATTCAACGCATCTGAGCATTCTGCAGGTCTGTCTTGATCCAGGGCAAGTATATCTTGCATAAATATAGATGTGGTATCATTGGCTAAACGCCCATAAGTTAGTCTAGGCGTGCGCTCAAACTGCCAGGGATTTGGTGCTCATTGAACGCTCAAGGCCAAGGACCAGGCTCAAACATGCTCCCATATCCAGAGGCCTCCGTTCTCAGAATCCTTCCTTTTCTTTCTTTGTAAAACCTCTGCGGCGTTGCCACATTGTCGTGGTGAAAGCAACAGCCGTTAAATGCCTCTTGCCTACCAGGCCTCGAACGACAGATTAGAAGCAGCACCATTCCTCAAGATCTGGGTGTCTTGACCCTAACGCCATAATAGGCTACCAAAAATGGTAGATATAGGCCATGTATGCCACATTAATTCATCAATCCTCTCAATAACTGATGCAGATGTGCCATAGGAAGCGATGAGGTCTTCCGGCCCGTCAAATTCAGTGACGACCGCCACTGCGAACGACAATGCCAGCTTACACGTCGGGAACAACTATAATCTATCAAAAGATGACTATCTTGAAGCTTTATGGGTCACCGATCCCGAGATTGATAAGGAACGAATCGAGGATGCTAAGGGGGGCTTACTCAAAGAATCATATCAGTGGATACTCGAGAATCGCCATTTCAAGACGTTGCGCGACAACCCAGAAAGCCATCTGCTCTGGATCAAGGGCGATCCTGGAAAGGGCAAAACAATGCTTCTTTGTGGTATTATCAACGAGCTCATGACCTCAATTCCCTCCGAAACCCTGATCACGTACTTTTTCTGCCAGGCTGCTGATGAGCAACTCAACAACGCAACGGCAATCTTACGCGGTCTCATATTGATGCTCATCAAGAAGCAAGATTGCCTCGGAGATCATGTACGGAAACACTATAGGCGGGCCGGCAAGCAGTTGTATGAAGGCGTGAATACTCGGTTCGTCCTGTCGAAGATCTTCCTTGAGATTTTGAAGGATCCAGCTTTCAAAGGCGCCTACATCATAGTCGATGCACTCGACGAATGTGAAAAAGATCTCAAACACCTGCTTGACTTGGTTACCCTGACTGAGTCGATTCCTGGAGTCAAATGGATCATGTCTAGCCGCCATATAGACGGCATTGAACATGGCTTGAAGATTACCAGGCCTCTGGAGCGACTAAGTCTTGAGCTCAAAGAGAACGCAGAGGAGGTCAAACAGGCCGTTGACACCTACATCGACCACTGCGTCGTCAAACTCTCCGACGTCTACATGTATGGCCAAGACACTCGGAATCGACTTCGAGATGTGACGCGCCAAAAGGCGCACGGAACCTTCTTATGGGTATCTCTTGTTTTTCACGAGATTGGGAAAACTAGACTGCTTCGCCGCGAGCTGGAGGAGGTGATGACCGAAATTCCAGTCACATTGGAGGGTCTGTATCTTCGGATGATAGATCAAATTCGGAACCTTGGTCGAAAACGGCCTGAGCTTTGTAGAAAGCTTCTTGCAACGGTCGTTACAGCTTTGCGCCCACTCCGGTTGGAAGAATTGGGCGTTGTTTCTGATTTGATCGGGGAGTACTCCGGAGAGATCAAATACATTGCAAATATGTGCAGACCGTTCCTCACGATCCAAGGGGAAACCGTTTCCATTATCCATCAGTCGGCAAAGGATTTTCTGTCCACGAACGAATTTCTCTTTCCTTCTGGCATGACAGAAACTCATCGCACAATATTCTCAACATCGCTTCAGGCTATGTCTGAGACACTTCAACGGGATATATACCGATTGGGACATATGGACCACACGATCATCGAGATCAAAAAGCCGAAAGAGGATCCGCTTGCGTCCATACAGTACTCATGTGTCTTTTGGGTCGACCACTTGAAAGAAGGCTTGTCACAATTCGAGAAGCTCGCCCTGGACCTTAGAGCACCGCCAGCAGAAGATCATGTCTCGTTTACAAAGATCCCCGCAAATTTCAGAAATATTCTTCAAGATAACGGACTGGTCTCGAACTTCCTGATGGAGAGCTACCTGCCCTGGCTTGAGGCACTCAGCCTCCTACGCAGCATACCAGGAGGCGTAACTGCGCTGACGAAATTGGAGAGATTCATTGTAAGGTTATTAGAGTCACAGCGCAGCACAGAGGCACTAACAGGGTTTGATAGGAATTTCTCATGGGAAGTTCAAACCTACTGGAGTTCGTTCGAGATGCACGACGCTTTTGTCTTCAACAAAGTTCCGTGATGGCGGATGCACCTTTGCAGGTATATGCGTCTGCACTCCTTTTCAGTCCTCGGCAAAGCATCGTCAGAAGACAGTTTGAAGAACGGGAGCTCGGATGGATTTCCACGAAGCCGATCGTTGGAGAATGTTGGGATCCTTGTCTGGCAACAGTTGTTGTCGATGACAATGCCTCGCATGTGAAGTCTGTAGCGTTCGCCCCTGACGGCAAGCTTATTGCCTCGGGATCATCCTCCGATATGGTTCGGCTATGGCATGCCGATACTGGTGCTTGCCAGGAGACTTTTGGA
The DNA here is from genome assembly GCA_025328985.1 of Colletotrichum sp. SAR11_239. NCBI lineage: Eukaryota > Fungi > Ascomycota > Sordariomycetes > Glomerellales > Glomerellaceae > Colletotrichum > Colletotrichum sp. SAR11_239. The sequence continues at coordinate 91,640 of JAKMWZ010000184.1, forward strand.
AGCCATGGGTGGGCCCAGGTCGACTCTGTCGCGTTTTCGCCTTGTGGCGATCGCCTAGCAACAGCATCAGGAAGTGACATCAAGTTGTGGTGCACTCAGACCTTCAGCTGGCGGAAGACGCTTAAAGGACATGGGAGCCTTGTCTTTTCCATAGCGTTCTCACCTGATGGCGCTTATCTCGCGTCAGCCGCGAGAGATGATACCGTTAAGATATGGAACGTGGCAACAGGGACATGCCAAAGGACCCTCTCGACCCCAAATTTGGTAGCCCATCTGCCAATACCTACACGTTGGCAAAGTTATGAGTGGCCTAGAGACGTGAGTTTCTCCCCGGACGGTCGAATCTTAGCCGTAGCATCGGGCAACATTCAGTTGTGGGACGCTATCACAGGCAAATGTCAACCGGAGATCAATCAACATACCGAGGTTGTCAATTCAGTGGCCTTTTCAGTTGATGGTCAATACATTGCGTCGGGATCAGCTGACAAAACCGTCAAGTTGTGTAATGTTCAGACCGGTCAATGTCAGTGGACTTTTGCAGGCCACATTGAAAGCGTTCACACAGTAGCTTTTTCTCCCGATGGCAGATTCCTCGCCTCTGGATCAGTCGATACCAGCATAAGACTCTGGGATCTGTCCAAGAAAACCTGTCGAGCAGAATTTTCAGGTCATACCTCAAAAGTCAACTCCATTGCTTTTTCGCCCGACGGCCAATGCCTTGTCTCTGGTTCAGCAGACTCAACATTCAAAATCTGGGACTTAAAAGACAGCGATATCCAAACAACAATCATTGAACGTCACAATGCCGAGATCCTGCTGATGGTTTTGTCGCCCGACGCCAAACACCTAGCGTCAGGTTCTGGGGACGGTACTATTAAGGTGTGGGATACAAGCACAGGCAAATGCCGGATGACAACCGAGGGATACATCGAGAAAGACAACGAGCCAACCTGCACCGAGCCGGCTTTCACCGCAAACGGCCAACAGCTTGCAACGGTGGCACATTCCAATGTCATTGAAGTGTGGGATTTTGAGAATTGTGGACCTCCAGTTCAACTTCAGGTGCAAAGCGAATCTGCAGTAGTCGACGGGCACATCACCGCAATAGCCTTCTCTCCCAATGGCAGATTTCTTGCGTATGTGTATAAGGAATATCAATGGCAACAGAATGTTGGCATTTTGGAAATCGACACGAGAGAATGCCATCATGTTGCATGGTATGTCAATGACCTTGAAGACGGCCGAGCAAAGAAGCTGTCATTTCATCCCACCGGCAAATATCTCGGGTTCAAAGGATTTGATGGCTCTGGTTCCGTGCTCGTCTGGGACATTTCTAGCGACCCTTCTGGAGAGCCCTTGGAGAGGAAGAACACTGTATACGAACGTGTTTCATACTATCCTGAAGTTGGGTTCGAAACTTTGCCGTTCGAGGACCGGAACCTTATCACAGTCGAATGGGACAAAAGCGGAACAAATTGCGGACTCAGTGACGACCGCAAGTGGATTACATGTCGTGGCAACAATAAAGTCTTGCTGCCCTTCGACTACCAAACGGGGCTGTCAGTGTCTACAGACAACATGATTGCTATCATGGGAAGACGAAGAAACGTAATCATCATTCGATTCGGTGATGATGCCCCGTGACTTGCATTTTACGCAGGATCGCCTTCTTTAGGCCTGAACCATTGGAGAGTTGGAGCGCGATGTGTTGAAGCCTGACCGAAGAACATGAATTGAGTCAGTTGACAATGGAAGCAAAGGCAGTTCGAGTTTGAGTTTTCCTAGTTAGATTATCTTAATAGTACTATACAAAACTATGGATTCAATCCGTCACTCGCGCTTAGCAAAGAATACTAGAAGAGTTTTCCAGTAGATCAGTGTAAATACAACTCTTGTCGTGGTTCATCTCAGCGTCGATAACGCTACGCGCGGTCTTCTGTTCTGCTGCAGATCTCATTCCAGAGAATCATTTGCAGAACCTACTGAAGCGGAGGCTGCGGAGGATTTTTGGGGTTTTGCATCAGAGCCGGCAGATGGAAGACACCGTGTAGGTCGTCTGGGGTTCTGAAAAGTGTCCGGCTTTTAGGAATACCACTTTGGTAGCCCCGGCTAGTGTTGAAGTCTGTTGACCACGTCGGGCCTGTATTTCGACACGGACGTTGACGATTCAAACGACATGTCCTTGTCGCTAGCGACGGTTTTGACGGAAGGCGGCACTGAGAATAGAATAACAGTGCCTTTAAGCGGACAGCGTCTGTAACGCGCAGGCCCGGTAGTGCCCTCGTCCTGTTGAACACCTGACACTCGCTTCTCTTCTATTAACTGTCGACTTCAGGGCGCCAGTTGACGCAATCGGCGTTTTCGCAGGCCTTCATAGTGGCTGGAGGCTCAGAAGAACGAATAAAAGCAGAGGTAGAGAAATCAGGATTGTCAATTATTGGAATCAATAGTTAACAGAGAAGGTCTCGATTCAAAAACCTCCAAGACTGTGTCCCAGGCATCATGAAGGCCCAGAATGTGCTTGAACATGATCTTGGTATCTTGAGAAACAAAGGCGTTACACCTTCTCATCGAAGCTTCGAAGCCAGGAATACGGATGGAGGACAAAATCAAACTATCCCCCATTACAGATGTAGCATCCTTCAGCCATTTCGACCTAGGATAACTGAATAATGCGAAGGCCTTTGGGAAATTTGGAGGGAAACATGATGTTAAATTATTTCTACAAACAACTCTTTTGCATGTTAAGGACAAAATACCGTAACACCATTAGAACATTGAAGGATGGGCCTGAGAGGAGGACTCCTTTGGATATTTGGTCCTATCTTGCAGTTGGGCTACAATTCTAAGCTTAACCTCAAGGCACAAGACTCGAGGGTGTGGTTTAATCACTTGGAATCCGCGCAGTTGGCATTTCCATAGGCCATGCAGACTTTTTCAACCGAAGCAGGTTGCTGATGAAATCGTCGCGGCATCTAACTGAATCTTCCTCGCCTTTTACAGAATGATGCTTCTATTCTAATGTTTCGACGTACCAATTGCAAGTTAAACTTATCTCCAGGCCTGACATAACCACCTGCCGCTGTCAGACGATGCTCTAGCATTTGGTGCCTGATAGGCATCGGAAGAAGCTACCTGTCTTGATATTTAAAGAGAATTAGGAAAACAGGCAATCCAGTCGTTCCAACGAGTGTCATTCAATTAGCAGGACTCTATCCGTCCCGAAACAAGTAACGCCACGAAACTCCGAGCCATAAAGACACCATACCACCCGAGACCTAATACCTTGACTCTATGTTTACAACCCCAATTATGTGTATCCCAAACCCAAGTTGAGCCGCCGCCCAACCCTCTGTTCAGTAAACCCTCAAAGTCACTGACGTCAACGCCAGCAACGGGTCTCTCTTTGTGCGTGTGCAATACCATGTACTTTGATCCACCTCTTTAACCAACTCTTCTCTTCTGCCCTCTTCCCCTTACATCATTACCAACAAGTTCCCAAAGATATTCCACCGCCGTGCGACCGGGGTTGTCGCACAAGGCAACCAGACCCAGACAGCACAACCCCAAAACCTCTGCCAAAGGATGAGATCGTCTTCAGCTGGACAGCTCCCAAACCCCTCAGCCGCCAGCCCTGTTTCTCCGCCACCCCGGGAAAAGACCCAGGAACCCAGGAAACCCAAATTACTCGCGTGCCTGCCCTTCCCGCTTCGCCTCGAAACGAACGGCTAATGAAGATCCCCTTTTTTCAGCTCCATAAAAGTTTCCGATGCACCCGTCCCGGTACCTGACGATCAAATTTTCCCTCAGCACCCCAAAACCAAAAACATGCGGTTTTGGCGAGATGGGCAAGAGAAGCTGAAACCGCCACTTGCGTAGTTGGCGGCGGCAAGGGAGGGTTGGTGGGTGGGGGGCGTGTGTTGAAAGAAGCTAAGAGAGATTGTGTGGGGGCACAACAAACGCGAGGGGAAAGGGAGAGGAAGCCAGGCAGGCAATAGGAAGCGACCACATCCGCCGTCGACAAGACCTTTTTGGTGTGACACTGTGACTAGTAACGTCGCTTGCGTCTATGATCGAGATCGCTTCCAAGAAACCAAACGAGACCCGATGAATCCTCCCGGATCCCGCAACTAAAACAACGTTTTTAAGGCACACGAACGGAGAATCACACGTTTCCCTCGCCTCAACGGCCCGATTTCTAGAACGAATAGCGATTGGGTATCGACAGAGAAAAAGCCGCCAGGGGAAAACAACACAAACAGCCGCCCGGATTTAGTGTCGTCGGCTAGGGAGCTCACGGAGAAGTGTCGTCCAACGAACGAGCGGCTGTGAACACACCAACGGGATGAAAAAGAGGAGCACCAAATCGAGAGACAGAAAAAAACAGCGCTGCGCCGGCGCCGGCGTGTTTCGGGCTAGAGGCGGATCGGCGGGCATCCGACGCTAAGGTGGCCGCCCCTCCCAGCCCGGCCGAAGATCCTCATCTCGGCGACGCGTGCGCGCGGTCGGGGGGACGGACCCGCAGGCCGCGAATCAAGGAGGAGGGGGGAAAAGACCGCAGCAAACCGACCAACACAGTCCGTTTTTCCGTGCCTCCGAAAACGACATGGCCGGTGGGGCTTTGATGGTTGTAAGAGTGCAACAGTCGCAGCGTCTCTTTCTCTAGCGCGTGCAGTGAACGAAGCGTAGTGGACCCAAGGGGGGGGTGTAGATGGATGACGACAACGACAGTGTGATGATGACGACGGGACCAATTAATGATGAAGCACACGGTTTTGCGACTGGGATTTTTGTTTTTTTTCTGTTTCTTGTTTTTGTGGTGTGTGTGATTTCTGCCAAACGCCGGGCCTTCACAACTCGGCGCTACGGTCCGCCAGCGCCGTATTCCGCGCCAGGACCTCGTCCACCAGCGCCCGGCCGGGGAAGTCCATGATGACGATGCCCGTCTTGCCCGCGTCCGCGCCGCCCGCCGTCTCGGCGAGCCAGTCGCCGGTGCGGTCGTTCATGCCGGCGACCGTGTGGTTGAGGTTGCCCGCCGCGGCCTCGATGGGCAGCACACCCACAGAAGCGCTCAGGTGCGCGAGGTAGAGCACGCGGTTGTTGGGCTTGGACGTGGCGGCGCGCTTGAGCGCGTTCTCGATGGCCTCCCACTTCATGTAGAGGTGCTCCATGCTGGGGATGATCCAGAGGTCCTCGAGGACCATGTCGGAGGACTCCCAGATGACGCCGTAGGGGGACTTGGGCCCCTTGGAGGGGAAGTTCTGCAGGAGGAAGATCTTGGAGCGCAGCGCGCCGAGGGCGGGGAAGGGCTTGCGCGGGTTGTGCTTGTGGAAGTGGGCCTGGGCGCCGGCGGAGGTGAGGGTGTCGTTGTGGAGGTAGATGTTGAAGGCGTCCTCGAAGGTCATTGTGTTGTTGCCGAGGGGGCGGCCTTCTTCTTTCAGGCGCATGACGACGGTCTCGGAGGGGTGGGCCTCGAGGAAGTCGAAGAGGGTGAGCAGGACGTTTGTGTAGGAGTAGCCGGTGGCCATGGAGGCGTGGTAGATCTGGATGGAGTCGTTGACGAGGCGGCCGCGGATGTCGAGGTAGCGCATGCCGGCGTTGAGCTGGGCGGAGAGGTTGTGGTTCTGGCACTGGAAGACCTGGTTGCGGAGGGAGTAGGTCATTGTGTCGTGGGTGCCCGGGATGGAGAGGGATGTGAGGTTGGCGTCGTCCGGGATGGACTTCATCCACTCGGCGTGGAGGGCCTTGTCGACGTCGAAGGAGTGGTGGGATTCATAGCCGCGGTAGCAGTGGTTTTTGGACTTGACGAAGCAGGGAGCCAGCGAGAGGAGGACTGAGAAGAGGGCTGACGCGAGCAGGAAGAAGGAGATGACGTAGAGAAGGGGCATGCAGTGGAAGCGCATCTTGGGCGGTTGTGATGAGATGAGCCTGGGTGTGTGGCCCAGTCCGTAAGAGTGAGTGAGGGATGAGGTGACGTGAAGTTGACCGGGAGATCCGGGATGTCCGCGATGAGCACGGCGCGGCAGTGAGGTCTTCGGTGTAACGGCGGAGTTTCGCGGGCGTGGTCTCCGGCACGGAGTGGGAGCGAGACTTTCCCCCCGACGGGCGAAATGGCAACGACAACAGTCTAGGACGAACCAGCAAACGCAGCCCTCCCCCTTTCTATCTAAGCAGACGAGAAAAGGAAAATTAGAGTAAGAATGATTGCACTCGCAGTCGGAACATTTACAAACAACACAACGCTCTCAGAGGGGGAAATGGCGGATATGTTGAGAGAGGTCAGAATGAGATGTCGCGATGAGATCCCGTGGCTTGAGCACGTGGGCATTGACGGGCGTCGCGACATGACGGTTGAAGCACCGCACCGACGTTGATCCGGAATTAAAAATGCTGTTCCAGGTCCCGGGCCGGGCCTGTTCAGGACGCGGGACGTTCATAGCGTCCCCTTTTTTTGCCCCTGAATCTGCTGTGTGGAAGTTGAAGCATCCTTGCATCATCTCGATCCAGCATGGCCTTTGTGGAGAGGTAAGGGGGAACGACTTCGTTCTTTCATCGAGAGAGTCTGTTTGCGAACTACGCAGATTGAAGGCCGCGATGTTTGCCCAGGGGTCGCATTGAAGTTTGACGTGGGACGTGTTGGTTAAGGAAAAGGGCGAAAGAAGGGCATGGCGGGCGATCTGATAGCGCCCGGTCCTTTGCGGGGGGTTCAAGCGCCGTGGGCAGGGCCCATACCCCGCGCTGGCGGCTTCGGCGGGACAGCACCCCGTGGCCGATCTGATCTCCCTCCAACCCGACGACAATCGTGGGAAGCCTTGGAGAGTCTTAGAGATAGATGGACGTTTTCCAGACCGCGATTGCCTCGACTCCTGAAGCCTGCAAACCTATGCAACGTTCTTTGATCGTCATGTATCAGGGATCCTCTCGCGGTAGCACAGCATGCAAAAGCAAAACAGCGGTTGACCACAGGACATGCGGTGTGCAACAATTACACAGAAACCCATATCTCTACCGACAAAGAAAACCGGTTCATGGAAGTTTCGGCAAGGATGGATGTCTTGGACGAGTGCTTCCCCCCACGTTTTGGATAAGGCATAAGGCAGGTGGCTGGTTTTGCTAGTGATACGTCGGCAACGCCTGACCTGGTCGCGCATTGTCAGGATGACCATACACTCGCATCTGCGTTGTCAGATCTTTCGGCCGATAGATTGCTGCTCGATAGGACGCTATATCTGGCGCTCACCGAGAGTTTCCAGATGGCACGCGGTGAGCATGTGCGCCATTAAAGGCGTCAATGGTAGGCTATCATGTGGGTTGTGAGTTCTGAAGGGTCTCGGTACAGCTTCAATTTTGAGACAGCCACTTTTGCTTCACATCGAGCGAATCCAACCGCCATCCCACGCTGCAGCAGGCTGTCACCCATCACAGACATCACAAGGCCGCGTCCCCACCCGCCAATCCTCGCCGGCGGCGCGTGAACCTTGTGCTGCAGTGGGATCCTTGCAGGCGCCTTTTGCCCCCGCCTTCGAACCACTGTCGTGAAGCCTCGCCTGCGCTGCAAGAGAATCCGCCGAGGTCATCCGTAGGTACTTCTTAGTCGTGCGTGGTGGAACATGAGCCAAATAAATCCTTGGGAACACTCTTTTTTGGGGAAAGCCTACGGCGGTGGCAGCGGGGTAGAGAAGTGGCAGACACGTCCGGGGATCGCTGCTGTGCCCCTCAACTCTCTTATATCGATGCAGAAGTGGCGCGAGGGGAGGTTGGGAATCGACGTGTAAGTGTGGAAAGCGGGGTGAGATTTTGACACCGCCGATGCGAGCACGGTGATGCAAGGCATGGAATACTGGTCGGCGATCGAGGTCGGCGTTGTGAAGAAACAGCAGCTTTGGGGGCGATGCGTTGTGAGGCCATGTTTGATGGCGATATGTCCCAGGTGTTATTGCTTGAGAAGATATTCCCCCGGTTGGTGGTTTGGTTCAGCTGGGATTTTAGAGTTATGCCTACCGAGCGGGCGGATCTATGCCGGGGACGAACGACACGAAGGCGATGGAACTGCTTGCTGTAATTTTTAGCAGGTTGTATGCTGCTGTTGCATTGACAAGTGTCTTCCGTTGCGTGAATACGAGTGTTAGTAATTGAATTGCTCGCTTGTGCCTCTGCCAGCTAGACATGTAGACACAGACGTATCTACACCGAGACAAGAGCTCTCACCGAACCTCACCGAAATGCCAGAAGCGTGCAGTACTAGATGAGGCCTCTGCCAGGCATCACCGGCAATACGGCCATGGCCACCGCCCGCTATTAACAGGTCACATCGCCATCTGCGACCCGCCACGGTTGGACGTGCCGTCTGGAGGCCCCCCTCCGCAGAAATCCCAAGTCGAGGACGTCAGCGGGTGGTTCGTCCCCCAAGGTCCCCAAAAAATCAGCTCACATCGCGTATCTGGGTCCGTGTTGCGGGTGCATCACTAGCCTCCGCGATGGCGACTTTTTGGAGTTTTCTGTTTAGTGTATCCGTAGCGCGGTGCACGAGCCGATGAAGAGGCTCCATAGATATTGATGGGTCACGGGTATCCGTAGGAGCATTGTTATCAACCCACGTCCTCTGGGTAGATTCATGATCGTATCGACCACCGTAGTGAGTGAAGCTCGCTGCCAACCTCGATATGGGCATCACCATCAATGGATTAACTTATCCGCCGCAACAACGTGACCCGACTGACAAGACCGCCTCGTAACCGCATACCAGAGAGGGGGGGAGTTCCGCCCAGCGGCTTCATGTGACGGCCCTGCGGCCTCGTATCCTCTCTGATCCCAACCCAACCCATCCCATCCCTTTCGTATGCATGCATGCATTACCACCCACCCTCTCGCAGCTTTGCCCCTCCCCTATGCTCTGCCCCCCTTCTATCCTCTACCGAGGGACCGCGCACCGTCACCCTCATTAACCCATTCGCCAATCGCGCGACAGACCCTGGAGGTGGTCAACAACAAAGAGCCTCCACGTCGATCGTCGTCGTCTGTCGTCGTCCGGGTGGGCGTCTCGCTCGGCGGGGCGGGCACGGCCAAGACTTCACCAGCGGCCGGCACGATGGCATTCCGAGGTGAGTTGTGCGCTAGTGCCGTCGCCGTGCGGAACCTCATTTGCCTCACTCTCGTCTTCGATCGTCGCTTTCTGCAGATGCATACACGTTATAGCAGGTTGGGGGAGAGTGGCTGAAGATAAAAACTTCGTCTATCAGATGCGGATAAAACTAAACACTGCTGCGACCTTGCCTGTCCCCTGCTGCCGGAGGCTACCCC